>VHKM01000340.1:0-158814 GCA_007210695.1 Neogobius melanostomus
AAAAAAGAGAAGAGATCCTATAGCTTGAAACACGACGGTCTGTGATGGTGAGTAACTCCAGGAAAGTGTTCCAGAGTAATTAATGACATGAAAATGTGATGTGAAGAAAAAAATAAATAAGCCATCTTGAAAATAAGTGAAAAGATCATTTTGTCATGTGTCATCAGAGTTTTGGTTTTTTACATAAACTAGCTCTATAATGATAATCATATTACGTCCTCTGCCTCAAGTACAGAAGAGATGTAGTCAAATTGAAGGAATCAATACTGTGTGTCAAGGCTCAGTGCCTCTAGGGAGAGACAGAGTTCTGTTTTAATGTCTCTTGACAAGAAATTCATTCAATAGTAAGGTTATGCATCTTTCAGTTTAAATAAAATAGAACTGTAAATGAAAGGAAAGTGACAGTGGGTAAACGTTATTAGCATGTTTTGTTTTCTCGAGTTCAGAGAAAAGAGTTTAGATGTAAGCGATTCGCTCTTGTAAGGAAGTATAGACGTTCAAGTGGTGTGAATGGTTCCTTTCTGTAAGCACTATTGGGCTAATGAAGGTAAGAAGCACTAAATAAGTTGCAGACATGTCCAATTTACCATTTAATATGACCAAAATAACTGAAAATGGCTAAGTTCACGCACTAAGTCTCTTTTTGCACGATCGACACTTTGACACAGTGCCAAGCATAACTGGCGTTTAGTTATAGTTTAGTTTATAGTTTATTTGAGCAGCTAGAAAGGCAGACAGCAGTATGTTTTCCACAGGAAAAAGGAAAGCAATTGCACCCTAAAGGAGTAGGTTGAAGTCACAGAACTTGAAAACTACCCTGACTACTCATGAAGCTGCAGTTTGTCAACAATTTAAACAAAAGTTTTTACAGTTTAATTTTGATCAGACAGGTAAATCTTGAAGACACGGAAACAAATAGAATATATTTTCTCGAGTATGACGTAACAAAACTTATCTCGAGATGAATCACCTGTTTTGGGCTGTTTAGGACAGGATCTGGGTTTGAGGGTTAGAGCCTGAGTAATACATTATGTTTTGGTGACTCACGTGTAGCAAGCGGGTGGGTGTGTGTGTGTGTGTGTGTGTGTGTGTGTGTGTGTGTGTTGTTGTGTGTGTGTGTTGGTGTGGTGTGTGTGTTGTTGTGTGTGTGTGTGTTGTGTGTGCTGTGTGTTTGTGTGTGTGTGTGTGTGTGTGTGTGTGTGTGTGTGTGTGTGTGTGTTGTGTTTGTGTGTGTGTGTGTGTGTGTGTGTTGTGTGTTGTGTGTGCGTGTGTGCGTCGTGTGTTCAATATTAGCATGCAAAAATTAATTTATAAAACATCTACCACACATCATGATTACGCGTGTGCGTGCACACTCTATTTACATACAGATGTCTTTGAAACAACTAAAATTCTCCATAGTGCGAGAGTGCGTGTGGTCATAGCGTGACCTTAAAGAACAAAGTAACATTCGTGCCCCTAGAGGCATACCCACTGCCATGTCGTAGTGTAACGTGTTTCTTACCAATATGTCGTGAGAGTAAATACTAGCTGACAGAAAAGAAAGAGGGACAGAGGATATGTGTTATCCATCACACATGGGATCTTTGTTTCATCAAACTTGCTTAAATTACTGTTTAAGTGGAGCAGCCCACAGTAGCCCGTTGCCCGTAGCCTGTTAGCTTCTCTTTGTGATTCATTAGTGGTATTGGTGACTCCGACCGGTGGGTGAAGTTCCCATTGTGTTTTCTGTTCCAAGAGACCCAGGGGGTCGATGAATAGCCACCTCCAACATCCATTCAACTTGCATACCTCCAGAGGACTACGGAAAGGATTTTATTAAGTAACCTTACAGGCGTGTTAAATTACTAAAAGTACATTCCCGACTTTTTAAATGATTGGATTTTAAAATAAATATGTACAGTCAATGTTAATAGTGAGTACTGAAATGGTTCAATTTTACAAACAATAGGATCAAATGTTAAGAAAATGCATCTAAACTGAGTTTCAGTAGATTTGAGCCATCAAAACATAAATCACAGCAAACACCATTACTACTACATTATTTAGAAGTAAGTAAGTAAGAAGATAGTATGGACAGGAGGCAACAGCAAAATAATGATAATAAATGTCTGTAGATGTGAGTCGCGTGCAGCCAAGGAAAACGAAATGCTTTAGTTGTTATGAGTCTTGCTCTGAACTCAGGAACCGTCTGTGAATAAAACTCCCCTGACAGGACACTTTCTCCTCTTTATTTGGTTTGACAGCTGTCCATCGTCTACACAGAAGGCATTGTTCGCATAATTATATTTAAAGGTCAGAAAGTCCAACACAAACACACAGTCTGGACTTGTTTTTATTTTATTCAAACTTCATTAAAGCAGAAATTTCCCAACGAACATTTTCACAAACAGTTTGCTCCATTTATAACCCAGGAAAGGCACCAACAATGATCATGTTTTTCCACTGACAAAGACGATTGTTATTAATAAAGCCACACAGTTATACATCTTACCGAGAATAATCCTATTTAAATATTTCTGTTTCAACTTTTAGTGTTAATCCAGAACTATATAGAAAGGGAATTTTGAACGAGCTCTCTGAAGACCGACTAAACATGAAGTCTGAATAATGCAGCTATGCCTCTCACAGGCCCTGCTGGTCACAGCCACACTGACATGGTTTAGAAGCTCATGCCACATCGGCGCTCAGAAAAAACCCACATCCATCGACCTCTATGAGAAACATTCTATATTTCTATGATTGAGAACCTTTAACTATAATAAAATTTCCCCCGCCTTCACCAGTCAATTTGCAGTTTACATCAAATCTAAAAGCTTCTGACAGACTAATAGCCAGTGTACGCTCATTGTGAAAGCTCAAGACCTGACAAAACTGATAAACATTTCTCCTCACTTGTCGTCACTTTGTACATTGTCATGTTTGTTTGTTTTTGTTGTTTTGTTGCTTCTTTCGATTGTGTTTCTCATACTGTTCTGTCGCTTTTTTTTTTGCTTTTTGTGAATTTTGTCGCTTTTGTATCGTGTTTCATCCTCATTACGTTCTTTTTCTCTATTTTGAGTTATTTAGACATCTGTTAGATTTGGGTAAGTCAGGCGGATAAAGTAAAATAGGTGGGGTTAAGGGGTAACCGACACACAAACAACATGAAATGAAATGACTTCAGATATTGTCCACCCCTTCACTTCATAACGACACAAACATGGCCTAATATTATAAGAAATAATGACAAACAAAATGTCGTGTTGGAATGTGAGTCCTGGCCGTCGTGTTCAGCGTGAGCCGAAGGAAAGTTAAAGTGAAAGTATTCTAGATTCTTTTCATTCGTGAATCTCGGCTTCTTCAAAGCCCGGGAAGATCTGTTGTAAAGTTTCGCTGAATGAACTTCCTCACCATTTGCTTTAGTTTCCCAACAGTCAGACGACAGACAGCCAGAGTATCGACTACAAAGTTTTTCACATTTGATAAAAAAGCCAATCTTCACAAACAGTTTTTTAATTATTCACTGAATTCAATTGTGTCTCCAGAAATTATATAGTTATAAATTAATTTTGTACAACCTTTAGTCGCTCGCACTAAGATCCCAACATTTACAAACTCTTTGGACTACATGAGGAAGATTTTTTTCACACAAGCATTGTCAATCTAGATTCTGACTGATTTGTTGAGCTTGAACCTTAGACATTCTTAGAGCTTTTTTTTTTTTTAAAATCTACTAGTTTATTTCAGAAAACTAAACCATGATCCAACCCCTCTTGAGAAATCTTTGTCACTAATTATGATCACACAATAAAACCGGCTCTGACATATTTAGATTTCTGCAAGTTTCTTTAACCATAAAGATGCTTTAATTTCTGTTATGACAAAAACGAAAATGAACAGAAAACTTTCCGTGCCTTTTTTCCTCATATTTCTGTCAGTGACAGCAAAACTTAAACTGATGTTTAAATGATTAAATGTTTCCTTAACAGGCTCTCGCAAAGTACAAACACTGAACTTTTGCCATTTTTGGTCATGTTCTACAACCGTAAACGTAAAGATTTAATTTTTGAATTTTACTGAAAGTTCAACACAGAAGCAGACAACTGTGAAGTGATGAAAAATGATCCATGAGTCTGTTATTTTATCCAAAAAATAGAAAAGTGAAATAGTGGGGCGTGCATAGAGTATGCTATAGCATTTTCCTGAGTGCATTAAATTGCTTTTATAACATTCCTACATGACTGCAAATGTTCACTTACCTGCCCTAACCATTAAATTAGAAGCACCTGTGTGTAATCTACTCTCAGTATCATGTCCAGCTTTCTGGGAGGCCTCAGAGCTATGGTCATAGTGTTTGGTCACATAACATCATCATAGAAACGCCAAGGAGCTCGACCAGAGAGGTAAGGGATAAAGTTTGTGGAGAGTTTAAAGCAAGCGTAAGTATAACAAAGATTTCCCAGATTGAACATCTCACCGGAGCACTTTCAATCCATCATTCGAATGCAAAGGTATGAAGCACACTCGCGAACTTTTTGGCCAAGTGTAAAATCGTTATGTATGGAGCAACCCTAACACTGCTCATCGTCCTGAGTGCATCCCATCCCATGTCAAATATGTGGGGGACATCATGCATGGGGCTGCTTTCCTCAGCGGGGATGGGAAGATTGTAAGAAATAGTTGGAATGATGGATGGAGCCAAATACGAGAATTTTGGAGGAAAACCTCCTAGGAGTCAGTCAAGAGAATTGAGGCTGGGACGGAGAATTCACCTTCCATCAGGCATATGACCGCAAACACAAAGCTAAATCTACAATTGAATGGTTAAACAAACTCTTTGTGTTGATGGCATCAAGTCCTGACCTAATCCTGTTAGGGATTTTGCACACAGTCCTTTAGTATCACCTGATTTACTTTCTCTCCAGACTAAACGGATTAACCACGAGATTTGTGTCAAATGCATGAGGTGTTATATTATCGAACGAGCATGAGGCCGCGCCATCTGGCGCCTTGTGGCCTCAGCTCAAAAACCCAGAATCAGAAATATACGCCTAATATGAACATATCTCGGCCATGCCCTTTCCTGCCTTAGGGCATGTAGTTCGCATCCAAGACCAGCCCCTGGACTCTCAGTCGGGTTTGAATGTCTGTACTTTCCCGCTTGGAGTCATACACTCTCCGGTTCTCTTTCCTGAGGCCTTGTAATGATGTCATACGCAGTGAAAGCGTTTGGGGGATCTGTAAAACGGTGTGACTGATAAGAAAATGTCTTACCACAAACCAATGTCCTTAAGTCAAGGCTCAATGCTTAACTCCACGATTCCAAAAGTCCGGGACATCGCGGCCCTCCTTTTGTTGATCGGTAAAATTCTCGGGGCCCCAAATTCATAATAATTTACTCATTCAGAAGAATTTGAGTTATAATTTTCAACTAAAAATACATTAAAAGTAATAGCTATGACAGTAAGGCTAAATACTGGTTTAACTGGTGCAATTTGTCAGATAAATGTATTTGTGCCTTCCAGAAATGAATTTTTCATTTTATGTTTGGCAGAGTAAGCTTTGGGGCGTCCAACGTGTAGTCGTCTGAGGCCACACGGCCCCACCTCAGGGGGGCCCCGGACCTACTTTGGGAACCACTGCCTAACCAAAAACGGAGATTGAGCATCGCGCTCACAACTTCCACTCAAGGTTTAACGAATTTAACATTTCAACTTCGCATCAAATCATTTAGCAACATATACCAATGTATTACTTATGATAATATCACAAATCTTAGACAAAAGTCCTATTGAAAATCTTGGAAGAGACCTGATGTGATACTCACAACGCTCTCCTCTAAATGTGACAGAGCTTGAGTTGTTTTGTTAAGAGGACGGGCTAAAAATGTCAGTCTCTACATGTGCACCTTGTAGTCATACCCCAGAAGACTGCTGCTGTTATTGCGCAAAAGGGGGTCCACAAAGTATTAAGTCATGCTGTATGAATACTTTATGCACGCCCCACTTTTCCTTTTTTCTATTTTTTGTAAAATGAACAGAGTATGTTCATTTTGCTTCACTCTGCATACTTGTGTGTGAACTTTCAGTAAAAAAAACAAAATAAAATCTTTTGTTAGGTTGTAAACATGAACAAATGTGCAAAAGGTTACAAGTGTGTATTATGACTTTCGAAGGCGCTGTATTTTCTGCAATAATATGGACAAATACCCACAGTTTTTTAGGGGTGAGAGGCTTTTGTGGCCACACCATGTTCTTATGTACATTTTGACACACACTTTTGGACATATATTGGCGAAAATAATTTGCACTTTAGCTACTTATGTGCAGAAGAGAAGACAATAAACTCTGAGACAGTTTGTTGTTTCATTGTTGATTCTCACAAGTGTATCAGAGATATGTTCTCAACATTTGAACAGTTCCATAGTTACCATCATGGTATCTTTAAGTTGCCCTGCCTAAGGAAACTAAGGTCTTTAGAATGATTATGTTAATGTGAACACAACGCTATTTAGTGAGTCGTTGTTTAACACATTTTGGCTCACCTTGGACTTAAAGGATACTTTGAAGACTTAACGGATCCTTGAAGATTAAAGGATATTCTGAAACTAAAGGATAACTTTTGAAGATTAAAAGGATAACGTTGATAACTTAAAGGAAACTTTGAAGACGTTAAAGATCTTTTGAAGACTTAAAGGATACTTTTGAAGACTTAAAGGATACTTTGAAGACTTAAAGCGTACTGTGTGAAGACTTAAAGGATATCTTTGAGACTTAAGGATACTGTTGGTAAGACATAAGGATACTTTGAAGAACTTAGAAGGTACTTTGAGATCTTAAAGGATACTTTGAAGACTTAAAGGGGGTATTTGAGATTAAAGGATACTTTAGAAGACCTTAACGGGACTCCAAGTCCACAGATTGGGAACACTGATAGGCACACCTCAGTATGGATCCAGAGTTGCCTTCCTCATCGTGACGTGATATGATTAAATTGTCAGCTTATCTCTGAAAGCCAGAGAACCAGTTTGACCTAAGTAACTGACGCTTGTGGTAGGAAGAGGAGGATAACGATCATTCCAGGCTGTTGCAGTGTTGAAGGAGTTTCTGGTATCTCGAGCCAACACCTGAACAGGTGACTTTCTTCTCAGTTTGACCTGAGTAGAATCTTATATTTGAACTTTGTCCTCCTGAAGAGACAGTGAGAGCCAAAAGACGGATAGTGTGTGAGGTCTGTGGTGAGTGAGAGTCTGGTGAGTGGGGTCTTGTAGTGAGAGTCGTGTGAGTGATGAGCCTGGTGTGAGTGAGAGTCTGTGTGAAGTGAGAAATTTGTGTGAGTGAAGAGTCCTGTGTGACGTGAGACTGAAGTGAGGGTCTGTGTGAGTGAGATGTCTGTGTTGAGTTGAGATCTGTGGGAGTGAGAGTGCTGTGTGAGTGAGAAGTCTGTGTGATTAGAGTCTGAGTGAGTGAGAGTCTTTGAGTGACGGTCGTGTGAAGTGAGAGTCTGTGTGAGTGAGAGTTCTGTGTGAGGAGGGTTCCTGTGTGAGTGGAGTCTGTGGAGTGCGGTCTTGTGGGAGAGCTGTGTGAGTGAGATCTTTGAGTGAGGTCTGTGTGAGTGAGAGTCTGTGTGAGTGAGGGTGTGCTGAGTGGAGAGTCGTGTGAGGAGGGTCTGTGTGAGTGAGAGTCCTGTGTGAGGTGAGGGTCTGTGTGAGTGAGAAGTCTGTGGTGAGTGAGAGTCTGTGTGAAGTGAGAAGTCGTGTGAGTGAGAGTCTGTGTGAGTGAGGTTCTGTGTGAGTGAGAGTCTGGTGGTGAGTGAGGGTCTGTGGTGAGTGAGGGTCTGTGTGAATGGAGTCTGTGTAGTGAGAGTCTTGTGAGTGAGGGTCTGTGTGAGTGAGAAGTCGTGGTGAGTGAGGTTGTTGAGTAGAGCTGTGTGAGAGTCCTTGTGAGTGAGGGTTGTGTGAGGAGAGTCTGTGGTTGCGTGAGGGTCTGTGTGAGTGAGGGTCTGTGTGAGTGAGAGTCTGTGTGAGTGAGAGTCTTGAGTGAGAGTCTGTGTAGTGAGGGTCTGTGTGATGAGGGTTCTTGTGAGGGAGAGTCTGGCAGTGAGAGTCTTGTGTGGAGTGAGGGTCTGTGTGAGTGAGAGTCTGTTGAGTGAAGAAGATCTTGAAGTGTAGGAGCTGTGTGATGAGGGTCTGTGTGAAGTGAGTCTGTGTGAGTGAGAGTCTATGTGAGTGAGAGTCTGTGGTGAGTGGAGTATGTGAGTGAGTCGGTGGTGAGTGAGAGTCTGTTGAGTGAGAGTCCTGTGAGTGAGAGTCTGTGTGGTCGGAGAGTCTGTGTGCAGTGAGGTCTGTGTGAGTGAGAGTCTGTGTGAGTGAGGGTCTGCTGTGAGTGAGAGCTGTGTGAGTGAAGTCCTGTGGAGTGAGAGTCTTGTGAGTAGAGAATTCTGTGGATGTGAGTAGTCTGTGGTGAGTTGAGAGTCCTTTGAAGTGAGGTCTGTGTTGAGTGAGAGTCTGTGTGAGTGAGAGTCTGTGTGAGTGAGAGTCTGTGTGAGTGAGAAGTCGTGTGAGTGAGTATGTGTGAGTTTAGATCTGAGTGAGGAGAGTCTTGATTGGAGGTCTGTGAGTGAGGTCTGTGGAGGGAGAGTTTGTGTGAGTGAGGGTCTGTGTGAGTGAGAGTCTGTGGTGAGTGAGGGTCTGTGTGAGTGAAGTCCTGTGGAGTGAAGGAGTCTTTGAGTGAGGTCTGTTGGTGAGTGCGAGTCTTGTGTGCGTGAGTCCGTGTGAGGAAGAGTCCTGTGTGATGAGGGCTGTGTGAGTGAGAGTCCTTGTGTGTAGTGAGGGTCTGTGTGAGGAGAGTCGTGTGAGTGAGGGTACTGTGGTGAGTGAGAGTCTGTGTGAGTGAGGGTCTGTGTGAGTGAAGTCTGTGTGAGTGGAGTCTGCTGTGGAGTGAGGGTCTGGGTGTGAGTGAAGAGTCTGTTGAGTGAGTGGTCTGTGTGAGTGAAGGGTTGTGGTGAGTGAGAGTCTGTGCTGATGAGAGTCTGTGTGTAGTGAGGGTCTGTGTGACGTGAGAGTCTGTGTGAAGTGAGGGTCGTGGAGTGAGAGTCTGTGTGAGAGTCCTTTTGTGAGTGAGGGTCTGTTGTAGTGAGAGTCTGTGTGAGTGAGGTCTGTGTGAGTGAGGGTCTGTGTGAGGAGAGTTGTGTGAGTGAGAGTCTTTGAGTGAGAGTCTTGTGAGTGAGGTCTTGTGAGTGAGTCTTGTCTGTGAGTGAGAGCCTATGTGAGGTGAGGTCTGTGTGAGTGAGAGTCTATGTGAGTGAGTCGGTGAGTGAAGTCTGTGTGGGAGCGTCTGGTGAGTGAGAGTCTGTGTGAGTGAGAGTCTTGTGTGAATTGAGAGTCCTGTGTGAGTGAGAGGTCTGTGTGAGTGAGAGTCTGTGAGTGAGAGTCTGTGTGAGTGAGGTCCTTGTGAGTGAGAGTCTGTGAGTGAAAGTCTGTGAGTGAGAGTCTGTGTGGAGTGAGGGTTTGGTGTGAAGTGAGAGTCTGGTGTGAGTGAGTCTGTGTGAGTGAGATCTGTGTGAGTGAGGGTCTGTGTGAGTGAGAGTTGTGTGAGTGAGGGGTCTGCGTGAGTGATAGTCTGCGTGAGTGAGATGTGTGTGAGTGAGAGCTGTGTTAAGTGAGTCTGTGTGGTGAGAGTCTGTGTGAGTGAGGGTCTGTGGTGAGTGAGGGTGCGGAGTGAGGGTCTGCGTGAAGTGAGGGTTCTGTGTGAGTGAGTCTGTGTGAGTGAGAGTCTGTGTGAGTGAGAGTCTGTGGAGTGAGTCTGGGAGTGAGGGTTTGTGTGATGTGAGGGTCGTGTGAGTGAGTCTTGGTGAGTGAGAGGTCTGTGTGAGTGAGAGTGCTGTGTGAGTGGAAGAGTCTGTGTGATGTGAGAGTCCCTGGTGTGAGTGAGGGTCTGTGTGAGTGAGAGGTCTCTGTGTGAGTGAGTCTGTATGAGTGATGATCCTGTGGAGTGAGGGTCTGTGTTGAGTGAGGGTTGTTGTGAGTGAGTCTGTGGAGTGAGAGTCTTGTGTGATGAGATTGAGTGAGTGAGATCTGTGTGAGTGAGAGTTGGTGATGAGTGAAGCTGTGTGAGTGAGAGTCTGTGTGAGTGGAGGGTCTGTGTGAGTGAGGTCCTGTGGAGTGAGTCTGTGTTAGTGAGAAGTCTGTGGTGAGTGCGAGTCTGAAGTGAAGTGAGAGTCTGTGTGAGTGAGGGTCTGTGTGCGTGAGAGTTTGTGTGTAGTGAGATCTTTGAGTGAGAGCTGTGTGAGTGAGGGTCGTGTTGAGTGAGTCTGTGTAGTGAGAGTCTGTTGTGAGTGAGAGTCTGTGTGAGTGAGAGTCTGCGGAGTGAGAGTCTTTGAGTGAGAGTCTGTGTTGAGTAGGCTGTGTGATGAGTCTGTGTGATGAGAGTTGTGTGAGTGAGAGTCTGTGTGAGGTGAGTCTGGTGATGAGGAGAGTCTGTGTGAAGTGAGTAGTTGTGTGAGTGAGAGCGCGTGAAGTGAGAGTCCCTTTGAGTGAGGGTCTGTGTGAGTGAGGGTCTGTGTAGTGAGGGTCTTGTGAGTGAGAGTCTGCGGAAGTGAGAGTCTTGAGTGAGAAGTCTGTGTGGAGTGAGGTCTGTGTAGTGAGTCTGTGTTGAGTGAGAGTCTGTGTGAGTGATAGTCTGTGTGTGGTCTCTGTGAGTGAGAGTCTGTGTGAGTGAGAGTCTTATGTGAGTGAGTCGTGTGAGTGAGAGTCCTGTGGTGAGTGAGGGTCTGTGTGAGTGAGTCTATGTGAGTGAGAGTCTGTGTTGATGAGAGTCTATGTTGATGAGTCTGTGTGATGAGAGCTGTGTGAGTGAGAGTCTGTGTGAGTGAGAAGTCTGTGAGATGAGAGGTCTGTGTGAGTGAAGTCTGAGTGAGTGACGGTTGTGTAAGTGAGGGTCTGTGTGAGTGAGAAGTCCTGTGTGAGTGAAGGGTCTGTGTGTGAGGTCTGTGTGAGTGAGGTGTCTGTGTGAGTTGAGAGTCTGTGTGAGTGAATTGTGTGAGTGAGGTTCTGTGTGAGTGGAGTCTGTGTGAGGTGATGGTTCCTGTGGTGAGCCTGAGAGTCTGTGTGAGTGATGGGCTGTGTGAGTGAGAGTCTGTGTGGAGTGAGTCTGTGTGAGTAGAGCTGGTGAGTGAGAGTTCTGTGTGAGTGAGGGTCTTGTTGTGAGTGAGGCTTCTGCGTGAGAGTTGGTGAGTGTAGAGTACTGCGTGATGAGGGTCTGTGTGAGTGAGAGTCTGTGTGAGTGAGTCTGTGTGAGTGAGAGGTCTGTGTGAGTGAGTAGTAGTGTGAGTGAGGGCTGTGTGAGTGAGAGTCGTGTGAGTGAGGTCTGTGTGAGTGAGAGTTGGTGTGAAGTGAGGGTCTGTGTGAGTGAGAGGTCTGTGTGAGTGACGTCCTGTGTGAAGTGAAGAGTCTGTGTGAGTGAGATACTGTGTGAAGTGAGGGTCTGTGTTGAATGTGATGAGTCTGCGTGAGAGTCTGCGTGAGTGAGAGTCTGCCGGTGAGTGAGGGTCTGTGTGAGTGGAGTCTGAGTGAGTGAGGTCTGTGTGAGTGAGAGTCTGAGTGCAGTGAGAGTCTGGTGGTGAGTGAGAGTCGTGGAGTGAGAGTCGAGTGAGTGAGAGTCCTGTGTGAGTGAGAGTCTGTGTGAGTGAGAGTCTGTGAGTGAGAGTCTGTTGAGTGAGATCTGAGTGAGTGGAGTCGCTGTGTGAGTGGGGTCCTGTGTGAGTCGAGGGTCTGTTGAAGTGAGGGTCTGTGTATGAGAGTCTGTGTGAGTGAGAGTCCTGTGTGGTGGGGTCTTCGTTGTGAGTGAAGTCTGTGTGAGTGAGAGTCTGTGAGTGTAGAGTCTTGTGTGAGTGAGAGTCTGAGTGATGAGGGTCTGTGTGAGGAGGGTCGTGTGAGGAGAGTCCTGTGTGAGTGGGGTCTGTGGTGAGTGAGGGTCTGTGTGAGTGAGGGTCTTGTGTGAGTGGAGGTCGTGTAGTCGAGAGCTGTGTGAGTGAAGAGTCTGTGTGAGTGGGTTTGTGTGAGTGAGAGTCTGTGTGAGTGAGGGTCTGTGTGAGTGAGAGTCTGTGTGAGTGAGTCTGTGTAGTGAGAACGTCTGTGTGAGTGAGTCTGTTGTGAGTGAAAGAGTCATGTGGTGAGTGAGAGTCGTTGTGGAGTGAGAGTCTGTGTGGAGTGATGTTGGTTTGTGAGTGAGTCTATGTGAGTGAGTCTGGTGAGTGAGAGTCTAATGTAGTGAGTCTGTTTGAGTGAGGTCTGTGTGAGTGAGTCTGTGTGAGTGAGAGTCTGTGTGGAGTGAGAGTCTGGTGTGAGTGAGAGTCTGTGAGTGAGAGTCGTGTGAGTGAGAGTCTGAGTGAGTGAGGTCGTGGTGTGAGTGAGGTGTCTGTGTGAGTGAGAGTCTGTGTGAGTGATCTGTGCTGAGTGAGAGTCCTGTGTGAGTGAGGGTCATGTGGAGTGAGGGGTCTGTGTGAGTGAGGTCTGTGTGAGTGAGGTTCTGGTGAGTGAAGTCTGTGTGAGGATGAGTCTGGTGAGTGAGAGTCTGTGTAGTGAGAGTCTGTGTGAGTGAGGGCTGTGAGAGTGAGTCTGTGTGAGTGAGAGTCCTGTGAGTGAGAGTCTGTGTGAGTTGAGAGTCTGAGTGAGTTGAGAGTCTGTGTGAGTGAGGGGTCCTGTGTGAGTGAGGGTCTGTGTGGAGTGAGGGTCCTGTGTGAGTGACGGGGTCTGAGTGAGTGCAGGGTTGTGGATGAGGGTCTGTTGTGGAGTGAGGGCTGTGTGAGTGAAGAGTCTGTGCTGTGAGGGTCTGTGGAGTGAGGGTCTGAGTGAGTGAGGGTCTGGTGTGAGTGAGAGTCTGAGTGAGTGAGGTCTGTGTGAGTGAGGGTCCTGTGGTGAGTTGAGGGTCTGTGTGAGTGAGGTCTGAGTGAGGAGGGTCTCGTGTGAGTGAGGGTCTGATGTGAGTGAGGGCTGTGTGCAGTGAGAGTCTTGTGGAGTTGAGAGTCGTGTGAGTGAGAGTCGAGTGAAGTGAGTGGTCCTGTGTGAAGTGAGGGTCTTGTGAGTGAGGGTCTGTGGTGAGTGAGAGTCTTGTGAGTGAGAGTCTGAGTGAGTGAGGGTCTGGTGTGAGTGCGCGGTCTGTGTGAGTCGAGAGTCTGAATGAGTGAGAGTCTGTTGTGAGTGAAGTCTGTGTGAGTGAGAGTCTGTGTGAGTGAGGTCTGTTGATGGGAGAAGTCTGTGTGAGTGAGAGTCCTTGTGTGAGTGAGGTCTGTGTGAGTGAGAGTCTGTGTGAGGAAGAGTCTGTGTGAGTGAGAGTCTTGTGAGTGAAGTCGAGTGAGGTGAGAGTCTGTGTGATGAAGGCTATGTCAGTGAGAATCTGTGTGAATGAGAGTCTATGTGAGTGAGAGCTCTGTGGTGAGTGAGAGTCTGTGTGAGTGGAGTTGTGTGAGTGATGAGTCTGTGTGAGTGGGTGTCGTGTGAGTGAGGGTCTGTGTGAGTGAGAGTCTGTGTGAGTGAGGGTCTGTGGAGTGAGAATCGTGTGAGGTGAGGGTCTGGTGAGTGAGAGTCGTGTATGAGAAGTCTATGTGAGTGAGAGTCTGGTGTGAGTGAGGGGGCGGTGTGAGTGAAGTCTGAGGAGTGAGGAGCCTGTGTGATGAAGGGTCTGTTGTGAGTGAGGGTCTGTGTGAGTGAGAGTCGTGTGAGTGAGAGTCTGTGTGGTGAGAGTTTGAGTGTAGGAGTCTGTGTGAGCTGAGAGTCGTGTGAGTGAGAGTCTGTGTGAGTGAGAGTGTGTGAGTGAGAGTCTGTGTGAGTGAGAGTCTGGTAGTTTAGGTTCTGTGGTGGAGTCTGTGTAGTGAGAGTCTGTGTGAGTGAGAGTCTGTGTGAGTGAGAGTCTGTGTGAGTGAGAGTCTGTGTGAGTGAGAGTCTGTGTGAGTGAGAGTCCTGTGTGAGTGAGAGCTCTGTGTGAGTGAGAGTCTGTGTGAGTGGAGAGTCGTGTGTGAGTGAGAGTCTGAGTGAGTGAGAGTGCTGAGTGAGTGAGGTCGTGTGTGAGTGAAGGGCTGTGTGAGTGAGAGTCTGTGTGAGTGAGAGTCTGTGTGAGTGAGAGTCTGTGTGAGTGAGGTCTGTGTGAGTGAGGTCTATGGAGTGAGGGTCTGTGTGAGTGGAGAGTCTATGTGAGTGAGGTCCTGTGTATGAGGGGTCCTGTGTGAGTAGGTCTGTGTGACGATGAGGTCTGTGTGAGTGAGAGTCTGAGTGAGTGAGGCAGTCTGTGGAGTGAGAGCTCCTGTGTGATCGTGAGAGTGTGTGTGGTGAGAGTCTGAGTGAGTAGAGCTGTGTGGTGAGAGCTGTGTGAGGTGGGGTCTGTGTGAGTGAGACGTCCTGAGTGAGTGAGAGTCTGTGTGCGTGAGAGTCTATGTGGATGAGGAGTCTGTGTGAGTGAGGGTCTGGTGAGTGATAGTCTGTGTGAGTGAGGGTCCTGTGTGAGTGAGGCCTGTGTGAGTAGGGTCTGTGTGAGTAGAGGCTGTGTGAGTGAGAGTCTGAGTGGTGAGAGTCTGTGTGTAGTGAGCGAGTCTGTGTGAGTGAGAGGTGTGTGAAGTGAGGGTCTGGTGAGTGAGCGTCTGTGTGAGTGAGAGTCGTGTGAGCTGAGAGTCTATGTGAGGAGAGTCTGTGTGAGTGAGAGTCATGTGTGGAGTGGAGAGTCTGTGTGAGTGAGGAGTCGTGTGAGTGAGAAGTCTATTGTGAAGTTGAGAGTCTTGTGAGTGAGAGTCTGTTGAGTGCGGGTGCTGTGGAGTGAGAGTGTGTGTGATGCAGGGTCTGTGTGATGAGAGTCTGTGTGAGTGAGAGTACTGAGTTGGAGTGAGGGCTGTTGTGAGTGATGAGTCGTTGTGAGTGAAGAGTCTTGTGAGTGAGAGTTGAGTGAGTGAGACGTCTGTGTGAGTGAGAAGTCTGTGTGAGTGAGAGTGTGTGTGAGTGAGAGTCTGTGTGAAGTGGAGGGTCTGCGGAGTGAGAGTCTGCGTTGATTGTAGAGTCTGTGTGATGAGAGTCTGTGTGAGTGAGCGTCGTGTGAGTGAGAGTTGTGGAGTGAGAGTTGTGTGAGTGAGAGTCTTGTGAGTGAGAGTCTGTGTGATGAGAGTCTGTGTGAGGGAGGGTCTGTTGTGAGTGAGAGTTGTGTGAGTGAGAAGTGCGTGTGAGTGAGAGTCTGTGTGAGTGAAGTCGTTGTGAGGAGAAGTCCTGTGTGAGTGAGGTCTGTGTGAGTTAGAGTCTGTGTGAGTGGAGTCTGTGTGGTAGAGTCTTGAGTGATGAGATCTGTGTGAATGAGAGTCTGTGTGAAGTGAGAGTCGGTGTGAGTGAGAGTCTGCTGTGAGTGAGAGTCTGTGTTGAAGTATAGAGTTGGTGTGAGTTGAGATGGGTCTGTGTGAGTGAGAGTCTGTGTGAGTGAGAGTCTGTGTGAGTGAGAGTCTGTGTGAGTGAGAGTCCTGTGTGAGTGAGAGTCTGTGTGGAGGTCTGTGAGTAGAGTCTGGTGAGTGAGAGTCTGTGTGAGTGAGAGTCTGAGTGGAGCGTGGAGGAGGTCTGTGTGAGTGAGAGTCGTGTGGTGGAGTTGAGATGAGTCTGTGTGAGTGAGAGTCTGTGTGAGTGAGAGTCTGTGTGAGTGAGAGTCTGTGTGAGTGAGGGGTCTGTGTGAGTGAGGGTCTGTGTGAGTGAGAGTCTGTGTGAGTGAGAGTCTGTGTGAGTGAGAGTCTGTGTGAGTGAGAGTCTGTGTGGAGTTGAGAGTCTGAGTGAGTGAGAGTCTGTGTTGAGTGAGGGTCTGTGTGAGTGAGAGTCTGTGTGAGTGAGAGTCTGTGTGAGTGAGAGTCTGTGTGAGTTAGAGTCTGTGTGAGTGAGAGTCTGTGTGAGTTGAGGGTCTGTGTGAGTGAGGGTCTGTGTGAGTGAGGGTCTGTGTGAGTGAGAGTCTGTGTGAGTGAGGGTCTGTGTGAGTGAGGGTCTGTGTGGAGTGAGGGTCTGTGTGAGTGAGGGTCTGTGTGAGTGAGAGTCTGTGTGGAGTGAGAGTCTGTTGAGTTAGAGTCTGAGTGAGTGAGAGTCTGTGTGAGTGAGGGTCTGTGTGAGTGAGGGTCTGTGTGAGTTAGAGTCTGTGTGAGTGAGAGTCTGTGTGAGTGAGAGTCTGAGTGAGTGAGAGTCTGTGTGAGTGAGGGTCTGTGTGAGTGAGGGTCTGTGTGAGTGAGGGTCTGTGTGAGTGAGGGTCTGGGGTCAGGTAGAGATGGACTTTAATGATAAAACTGTAAATACAAGGTTACGTGGCTTATAACAGCGGGTAATTTTGTGTAGTTTCCCCCAAAGCCTCCCAGGTGACCCTCTCAGATTTGGATGAAACTTTTGAACACATGCAAATTGATTTGCTCTAACTCCCAATAGTTTTTTTAGACAATTTAGTCAAATCAAGGAGTTCGAAACACCTTTTTTCTGTTTTTGAGAACCTTTAATTTCCTGCAGCTCAGTAAACACAGGAAAAAGAGGATCTGAGGACGACGCCTTTCGACAGAGAGATGGTCTTCCTCAGGACATATCATATTGTTTATTTATTCATTCACCACAGACACAGTCACATTAAGAAAGAAAAAACACACGATACATTCACAAAACGGTAACTCAAGACTAAAATTAGAACAAGACAAAGACAAGACTAACAGACGAGAAGACAAGACAGACATGCATACAAACAATCAAAAATCAATCCATTTATTTATAAAGCGCTTTTCTTACAAGGTTGTAACGCAAAGTGCTTTACAGATTAAAAGCGCTTCCCGCCCACCCACTCTTCCAAATAAAAACAGACAATAATACTGCTCACCCCTCCCATAGCCACACACAGACACACACACACACACACACACACACACACACACACACACACACTCTGCTGAGTCTGGGTACAGATGAACCAGGTGAGGAAGCATCATCAGAGGAGCGTCTGCACCGGGAGCAGCACATCAGCCACAGGACGCCCAGCTGAGGCGCAGCAGAAACACCACACCTCCATCGGGGCGCCCAGAGGACAGCGCCCACACAGCCACAGCCCACCACCGCTCCCGGGCAGAGGCCCCCTCAGAGGAAACACTGGAGATTCTAAATATGCAAAAATGCAAATAATAACATTCAAATAAGATAAATAAAAACAAATATAAACTAACTAAGAACCAATATAATAAGCTAATTATAAACATAAATAATAATAAAAATGACTGAATAAATAAGTAAATAGATATTAGCTAAAAGCTAAACTAAAAAGGTGGGTCTTGAGCCTGCTTTTAAAAACATGAACGTTCTCTGTGGTCCTGAGCTCCTCCTCAGGTCGTTCCAGAGGCGAGGGCCATAATATTGAGTCTTTCTGTTGACTTTAGGAATAACTAGGAGACCCCTGCCAGAGGAGCGCAGGGCCGTGAAGGTTCATAAGGTAAAAGCAGTTCTGAAAGATAAGAAGGACCAAGACCATTAAGACATTTAAAAACCATTAAAAGAACTTTCAAAAAAAGTCCTTGACAAACTTTTTTTCTATTGTTAATAAGTTCTCTTCTTCCCACTCCCTTTCGGGTGGAAATGGATCATTTTATTTGTATGCTGTATGTTTTGTTTTTTGTTGTTGCCATTGTCTGCCCGGAATGAATAAATAAATGAATGAAATGAATGAATGAATTGTTTTCTATTACTTTCAGTGGCTCTCAAAAATGTGATCTATTAGACATTATTTGGGTTTTTATCTTTACACATTCTATCGTGTTTGGAATGTTTATTTGATTATTTTACATATATCATATTGTGTGCACCTTTAAAGAGCTGTAGCTCAGTAATAGAATCATATATAAGGCTACAATTTGGTCTGCGCCATATCTACTAAAGCCATTTCCAGGGAACAACCAGCAAACATTTTCTAGATTGTAAAGTTTTGGATTTATGGGCTGCTAAAAATGGCAATTTTTGAATTTTGGCTTTTTTCCCTCCAAAATGTCAGGGGCTCTACTGAAGAAGTGCATTGAGTGATCATCTTCATATTCTAGACTTTAGTTCATTTGGATATAACTTTGCTGCAGTAGAAGCAGGATGTCGATCGGATAAAGGGTCTTTGAGTTATAGCTTCACAAAGATGGTCCTACTCAAAAAAGCTCAAAAATGGCCCTCTAGTCTCTGCAGGATTTGACCGCGTAGTGGTTAGTTTATAGAAAGTCTAAATGTGATGCCCCATCACTGTCTCCCCCCGACTGGACATATGTGCCCGTCATGGATTCCAGGACCACAAGTCGGCAGCCCAAGTTTTGAAAAAAATAGAATAGAAGTTTTTTTTTTAATTGGTGATTTTCGCTTTTTTGTAGAATCGTTCAGTTGAAGTCACGAAGAAGCCTCTCCGTGTTTAAGCTAGCAGTATTGATATATTTAAAAGTGTAAACTTTTAGGTTCAAACATCCTTGATTTAGGAGATTTTGACTTTGTGTGTATTTACATACTGGGTAAACACTGCGGAGGAGGAGCCACCGCTGCTTTGGTTTGTGTTGTTGACACATGCTTTAGCAAACAAATGCCACGCAAAAAAGGCAGTTTTATACATACAACTATTGTCCATCCGTTTTTCAGGTTGAAAAAGTCTTGTTTTATCGGAGAAATAGCGCACGCCGTGAGGGCTATGTAACGCTTCACCATGTTTGTATCACGGAGGCAGCTGCTGCTAACGCTGGAATACTACTGCAGAGGTTTGTTTTTCTACGTGAAACCAGTGAACTTTTCCAGGCTGACTTTCCCAGTGCGATGATGCCCTGGCTGTAAGCATGCACAGCGCCACCTGCTGAACATTACGTTTCCCGAGCCAACTCTTCAGCTTCAGAGCGTGATTTAAGACAGAAGGATGTAGCGCGGATTTGCATAACTGTACATTGAAAATAACATGTCTGCCCTATACTATGGGTTATGTTGAATGCGGAGTACATAGATATGTGCATGTTTTACTTCTAAGAGTTATTTCCTTTATATTACCATCAGCATCAATAGCATTACTGCTGTCTGAATCGATTGAGTTGGATTCTAAGAATAATCCACAGATTGTTAGGTATTAATCCTAGACTGTTACATTTAAAGTTAAAATAGTGATGATAACAACACAACAGCAATAGCAATAACAATGGCAATAACAACTGCAATAGTATAATAGTAACAACCACAATATACTTCATTATTAGTTAGATCTGACCTTTAAAGTATACAGCACTTTGTGACACCCATTAGCAATCAAGTACCCATTTCCTCCTTCTGGTACTTTGACCATACCATTTTTTTATATCTTGATTTGAAATGATGAATATTTGGACATTTGGACATATATAGGGGGTTTCAATAAGGACCTGACCAAGGCGTGGTGTAGCGCTGTTTGTCCCTGGTTACTTTTTGGTTACTTTTGTGTTGATGTATTTTATGTTCGGGTGAACGTGAAAGAATGATTGGAACCAAGATTTTAAAATCAATTTAATAACACTATTTCAAACAGATTGTTAAAATAAAGAAAACTATATTTTTACAACATACTGTCTCTTATGCTCTTCAGTTCACGAACCTGCGATTGCCTTACTGCGGGGGGGCATAGTTTAAGTATAGTTATTTGTTACCATACTTCCTACCATACGGTCACAGTTACTTCAGACGGTGGAGTGAAAGTTTTTTTTTTTTTTATGCGGGAAGAGCAAATCCAAAACAAACGGTCTCTCTGCATGGAGTAGATATTGAGCAGGTAAAGAAACAAAACTATTGGGAGTCTGGATAGATGACACTCTTTCGTGGACCATGCATATCAATAATCGTGTGACATCAATGAGCAGAGGGATTCTGTTATTAGAAAAAGTCAATATTTTTTAACAAATAATACAATCAGACAAGTCCTGCGAGCATTAGTTTAAGCTCAGCTAGACTATTGTCCATTAGTCTGGTCATCTGCCTCCAAACAAGAGCTTAACAAACTTCAGCTCACACAAAATAGAGCTGCAAGATTGGCTTTAAACTGCTCCATGAGAGAACATGTAAAAGTGATGCACAGCAGACTGTCCTGGCTCACAGTGCAGCAAAGAACGACCTGTAAACTGGCTCAGTTTATCAAAAAGAACCTGTCTGCCTTTACAATCAGCTGACTCTGACTAAAGATAAACATGGGTACCAGACGAGACAAGCAGTTCTAATGCATTACTCACTACATTTACCAAAAACAAATGCCTTGAAGAAGTCAGTGTTGTATAGAGCTGTATCAGTGTGGAATCATCTGCCTCCATATTTAACACAGAGCAGGAATAGGCCGCTGTACGTGAGCTGTATCGTTCAGTTTTGTTCCGACAAACAGGGCACTACTTTTTTATTGCCGCACTATATTAACGGCATATTTAGTAAAACGGTTGAGCTCGATTTTCAACCAATCAGCATCAAGAATTCACGTAGGTCTGAGCCAAAATCACGCTAATATCACTACGCGCATGTAAACAAACATGGAGGAGGACGAGAGCAGCACATCTTCATCTGAAGATCAAGCTCGATTAACACCAGTAAAATGAATTCTTTGTGTCGAAAAAGATGGTGGGAAAGGTCCGCAGCCCTTTACTGAAGTCCGATGGGAAAAAATAAAGCAATGTGCGAAGGAATGGCTCAAAACGTCGGACACTACGGAGCTAGCTATTGCTAACAAACATGTTGCCCTCCTGGACAAACCGGTCTCAGATATACCAACAAACTACGGGTTTCACCCGGCCTGCTATCGGCGTCTTATAGACATAAAACGCTTGACTTGTGCACTAAAGCGTCAAGAAGATCAGACAGAACGGTTGAAAAGAACCCCGGTTGAAGGCTCTGAAACTCCTCTTTACCAGAGGCTCAAACAGTGGCTCAAATCAGGCCAAACTTGTTCCCATGTGTAAAATGTGCCTTATCTTGTTTAATAATGTGTTTTATTGTAACCTTTTATCTTTGTAACCTAAAAGCCCCCTATTGAGGTGTTGAAAATTAGCACATGTGCTATAACACTTTAAACAATGCATCTGGTTGATCCAATGTAATTGCTATGTCCATATTAAATAAATAAAGAAATGAAATGAAAACTGTTTCGCCAAAGAGGCTGCGTTCCAAGTACAGCTCGACGATGATGACGACAACAACGCTAGTTTTTAAGAAATAACTTTTGAAATGATGCCTTTTTTTAATTATGCGTCCTACTGAAACAAGCACACTATGGGACCTACCATTTCCACATATAACATTTTCAGATTAGATTTATGAACATAAATAAATTGCTCCAGATAAGTTTCAAACATTTTTTGTGATTTGGGGGTTTGTAAGCATCAGCTGCAGATCAAGTGTATCTTGACATATGGACGAAAGCTTGACTTCAGTCTTGCCTGTTAGACCTTGTAATTCATTAAATGTAAGACCTTCTAATGCAGTGGTTCCCAACCTTTTATCTTGAAGCCCATCCTGTGCATGCTGTAGTCTCAGTCCAATTATCCAAAAACATCAAAACATGAAAATATTACCGATAACACTTTTTTGAAATTGGATTGTTTTAAGCACCTGTACTCAGTTCTCCGTTGTGATTTTTAACCATTTCCTTTGTGCAAATTTATGACCTGACCCTCTGACCAGACAAAGCTCTGGGCCCCACCTGCTGTCCCAGGAGCCCCCGGTGGGAAGGCCCGCCCCCCAGGTTGGGAACCACTGTTCTAACGCATCCTCTATCCAGGCAAGGAGGCTGAAAAGTTCTTGTAGTTGGAGTCCTGTGTAGACTCTCTTTCTGATGTAGAGTGTAACTCCTGAACTACAGTCCTTGTTCAAAGTGTTTCAGCGACACAAGTTCACTATTATTTCTCAGATTAGACGGTGATCGGAGGAAAAGCAGCTTGAATCCTTGACGTCAGCCGGTCAGACCTGAAATGAAAAAGTACCATTATGCTTAATTTACTTTAACTAGTTCATTGTACGCTGGTGGTAAATACTTCATATTCCAATTAGTTTTTTTCAAATTTTATTTTTAATGACATTGTATGTACAGTTTTGGGGCCCATATGAGTAGATTATTAGTTAAAAAATAAAGTCTAGTATCTGGGATGATAATGGATGATTGTGGAACTGAAACCGCATCCTCCCTTTTCCTACGCACTCAAAATGTGTGTTCCCTCGAAGGAAAGGTCTGTCCTAAACAGAGGAGGAGGAGAAGTGACTTATAAGCATCAATGCAGACTCACAGGTGTGTGTTACACTGGAGCAGGCCCATGAGCAACACACAAACTATTTCAGTTCCATGTTTATTTAGAAGAGTCAAATTTAGGAGCCTTCACTGAGGAATTAGAGGAAGTGTGAAGCAAAAGAAAGAGGCGGTTTCGGAAAGAGCCTCGGTCAGATGCCACAGACAAAACATTTTTCCAGGCCTAAGTTTTGATGAAAAAATAAATAAATCTTACTTCTCTGATATTCATTTAGGCCAATTTAATAAATCCATGTACATCTAAATGCATGACTTGATTATAAGACGGTGATAAACAGAAAAATACATTAACCTGTAATCTGAGGCCTCTGACGACTGCAGTTTTATTGATGATCTTAGAAGAGTGCTCATCAGAATCACATAAGAGACAATCACATAAGATCTTGTATGTAGCCACAGATGGCAGGTTCTCCCACTGTAAAAATACAGACAAAACACATTTTAAGTTTTTAACGTAAAGTACACAGTCAAGAATCAAAGCAATATCTTAGGAGCCAAAAGGACAGACACTGATAATTCAGAGCTTAGATTATTATAATATTTATCAGCATTTTCAGTCAGATAGTCTTCGAATATTGCTATAAAAAGGCCTCTAGACAAGTGTTGGATAGAAGTTTGCAAAGGTTTAGCATTTTGCAATGTGAATCCAGTTGTTCCGAGCCCTGGAGGATTCATTCTGAATTTTTCATGAATACATACGTCACTCTTTCATGTTGAGTCTTTAAATGAAGCAAGTCTGTGCTTTACAGCACCAGGCCTCCACCGCAACATCATCTTTTCATCATGTGGTTGTCCTGGAAAATGAAATAAGCAAACAACAGAAAATAAACTACAGCCTTATGTATCATGTAAAAGTAACTGTACTGATATTCTCCATTTTATGAATCTTGGACTTTTGAGTGGAATAAGAGACTGAAAGGACCACACCAAAGATACTTATTCCACCAATAATAAAAATAAACCACAGACTGTAAAAACAACAGCTGTTCATCAGTGGCATCAGTGGTATATTTACTTTTTCGATTGGTTTGTGCTTTATTACAGCAATAACATTTGATAACTTTGATACATATAAATGTCTTCATGCTTAAACCCATTTTGGTGTGGCTAACTGGTAAAGTTAGTTTGATATTATCATTCCTAAAGCAGACAAATGGGGAACGACCCCAGAATCAGAACAAACTACGAATTTTCTTCGGGTCAAACGTGCAACATGACACAATAACACTTAAGGCACAACACGTGTGTAGCTCCCGCTCTACTGACCTTTATCATTATTTGTATTGACATTAGGCGACACAATAAATAAGAATGTACTCACGAGTAGGACAGCCACCTGGCTGCTGTTTTAGGAGTCTTTGCCTGGCAAAGATCTGTCGATATCTTTGTGGGAAGTTTCCAGTTCATTGTACTCGCTGTCCAGGGATTATAACAGGTCTATGGGCGATATCCACTCGTTTGGATCTTCTTGAATGTTGGCCGCGCTGCTCGAGTTGTTCTCGCTGCAGAAATCTAAAGTTTGCCTTCAGAAAGTAGGATTTTCATTACGATAGCTGCTAACAGCTGCGCTGGGCAGCGTTGTTTACTTCCGGGTTCTTGTGCCAACGCGATGCGCTGATTGGTCAGAACTAGGTCAGGTGACCCTAAAATCATACGTGCCAGAAGAAAATAGTTCCCATTTCACATTCAAATTTCTCAAAAACTGCAGGATTGTGCGTGGAGAACTTTTTCCTAAGGAATCTTTATATAATTCTGATGTTAAAAATTAAAAAAGTATGTAGTGCCCCAATTGGTGGAACGAAACCGTCTTTCTAGGCCTCTTTTAGGCCACTGACAGCGGCCTATTTGTGTGTGAGAGACAGTTTGTAGTTTATTTGGACAAATTATCCCATTGACTTCAATGGCTTTCAGCGGCCGTTAACAATTTTCAGTTTGGTTCTACGTCACTTCCGGGGCTCCATGGCTAATGTGGAAGTGTTTTTCTTTTCCAAATAAAAAGGTCTTTTTTGCCAGATTTCGGGAACATTTTAACATGAATCTTGAATGTAACTACGTATTTGTGAAAATGTAGTCTAATGTGTCATATGCATTTTAACATTGGGGAGAACAAATTAAAAGTAAAAAATCAAAGTTATTACTGAACTTTGAATTTATCAATTTCAGCCCAAACTCATTTTTATCTGGAAACATTGCAATTTTTGTTATTTTTTTAAAATGGGGTGTTAAAATGGTTAATATTTTGATCTTTTTTCCCAACTTTAGTAGTGTTGTGCAGGACTAAAGTGGATTAACAAATGTATATGAAAACCTTAAAACAAAAATGTTCATCTACAATATTTTTACAGCAGTCAAAAAAGTGACACAAAATGCGGGAACTTAGGGCAGTGGCTTTTAACAGAATACAAGGTTTAAAGCGGTGAGCAATACTTTTTAAGTATAAAGAAACAGTATGGGACATCAAAAACTGTTGTTGGAATGCGAGTCCTGGCTTAGTGCCACCAACGCAGTCCTGAAGGAAAGGCATTAGAAGTGAAAGTATTTTATCTTGTCTTCTGTTTTCTGGCTCAAAGCCCAGGAACTGTCTGTCAAACGAGCTTCCTCCTCTTTGCTTTTAGTTTTCCAACTGTCTGCACCTGACACACGGGTTCAAAATGTATTCACGTTTGATCCAATACAGGTTATGCAGATTATAATTTTATTTAAATAGAAAATAGAACCTCACATTAATGGACAAAGCAAACATTAACATCAGATGAAACCTCAAATTGAAGGACATTTCAAAGAATAACAAAGAATAACATAGCCACTCAATTTTCTTTAGCTATGTTATGACAACACTGCTCTATGATAAGCCTAATTCACGCAATGACAAGCATTTCATTATTTTACTGATTCAATGTTTCTCCAAAGAATTAAATGTGAGTTTGTAAATTCAACGGCCAATTTCTCCAAATGTACTTTTCTCACATTGCGAGTGAAGAAAAAAAAAAAAACATTGAGTAAACCTTTTATTGAAAACAACAATTAAACTGGAATAGTTTGTTTTTGCAACTGATTCAAAGTTTAGGACCACATGCCTCTAAAAGGCCATTTTCTGTCATGACTTTGTCCTGATAGAAAGGTTTAGATCGTGGTCGGGTTGTTGAGCTGCATAAGCAGAGCCTCTCGCAGGATCTGATTGGCTGGAGGATCCTCCATTCCTGGAGCCGACTGTAGCCCAATAACCAGAGGTTCCCACAGAAGAGGCCTTAGCCTGTAACATCTGCACCACCTGAAGCTCCATTGTTCCACTGAAGGTCATTATAGTGTTCTGTGGCGTAGAAAACATCTCAGGTGGATCAGTAACCATGGAAACCATCAAGGTCACATGTTTATCATCAGAGAATCAAACTTTCTTCACCTTCAGTGTCCCATGTTTGGTCTCTGTCCAAAGTCCAAAGGGACAGTTCTGTGGCTCTTTGTTTCTGAAGCTTCAGTCGCAGATGAAAACCTCTGATGGTTATTGCAGTCGGCTCAGGAACGGAGGATCCTCCAGCCAATCAGTTTTATGGGTTTTTCCACTTCACTTTTTTGTCCCATAACTTCAGGATCTGACTGTGTTACTGCGTCCCGTCTCAGCAGCGATGGAGGCTCTGCTTATGCAACGCAACGACCCGATCACGATCTAAACCTTTCTATCAGGACAAAGTCATGACAGAAAATGGCCTTTTAAATGCATGTGGTCCTAAAATGTGGATCAGCTGCTGGACTATTTCAGTTTCATTGTTGTTTTCAATAAAATAGTTACTTGTTTTTTTGTTTCCACTTTTTCACTCCCATTTCTTCTATTGCCGTATTAAAATGATGTTTGGAACCTTAAGATCCAACTAAGCAACATTTTTTATCTGGTCTTAAACTTTCGATCAGGACTGTGTAATTAAAGTGATATCTTTAAATATTTTTTCTTCCTGTCCACCTGCAGCATCTCGCCTCAACTCTTTTGGAACTAGACATACTGTCAATATGGCAAAAATCCCTCTCAAGTCAGAAGAAGATTGTTGCTTCAATATAGAGTTACTAACTTCAAGTAAAAGTATTTTGCAGTAACGTACTCTGTACGTACGTCAGTGGATGATCCGCCCCTGTTTGTCAGACACATAAAAGAGACAGAGAGAAAGTGAGAGCAGCAGTGGCGCCTGGACCAAAGGTGAGTCTCAACAACAGCCTCACTTACTAACCTCTTCAATCTCTGTCAATGACAATATGTACTGCAATATTAACATGGATCAAATGATTGAATTAACTATTGAAATCTGTTTGCTTATGTTTTTGGTCTGAAAGATTATGGGCTAAACTATTTTTTTTGTTTTCTTTTTCACAAACAGCACAAGCAGAACGGGTAAGTCTCATTTTAAATCTGTTTCGATTACGAATTAAGTTTAGTTTTTATTAATGGGTTAAAATGTTCAATCGAGTTAAATAGCCTTTGTAATTAATTAATCGTAATAATTGCGTTTAAGCATCATTTATTTCGGGGTTGTATTTATTTTTCAGAGGTGTATTTTGATGCTTCTTTGTATATTCCTTCATCTGAACTTATTTTGTTGGAGAAGTGAGGCCTGTGTGATCATTTAAACGCTTCAAAGGCAGTTTTATTTATTTTGGAGAATGATCTTTTAAATAGTTCATGTCCCTTAAATATGTGCCTTTACACTGTGTTCGTCCCTGAGTAACGTCTGTGTCCATAAAGTGGGATTAATTTACATTTGATATTTTTAATTGCACTAAACCTCTTGTAATTAATTAATCAGAAGTTTCTTTTCTTTTGTTCACATTTTGTCTTCAATGTATTTTTTTCATTACAATACATATTACAATACATTGGGATGCACAGTGCACAGGGATGTACAGTGCGCTCTGCGTACTGCATTGCGATTACAATAGGCCCTTGTGACGGTATGGAAGACTATTGGCACCTTAATTCAATTGTCTATTCATTTGTCAAATGGCTATGCATTATGTTATTTTAGTATTTATTTTGGAATTGTGTTTGGCAAAGTGTAATGTTATATCCAATTTTGACATTTAATGTTCTATTCCAAAGTTCTAATGGCAATTCAATATGTCAAGTGTCGATACAATGTCTTTATATATTGCAAATTACAAGATTTTGAAATGAATAGCATATTGACATGGAAATTTGGCCTCTTTATTCATTGTTCTATTCATTCTTAAAATGGCATTTAGTTTAGAGTTGTATTTGACAAAGTTGCATGTTATATCCTATTTTGACATGTAATGTTCTATTCCAAATGTTCTAATGGCAATTCAATATGTAAAGTGTCGATTCAATGTCTTTATATATTGCAAATGACAAGATTTTGAAATGAATAGCATATTGACATGGAAATTTGGCCTCTTTATTCATTGTTCTATTCATTCTTAAAATGGCATTTAGTTTCGAGTTGTTTTTGGCAAAGTTGAATGTCATATCTTATTTTGACTTGGAATATTCTATTCTACTTTTGAGTAAGTTTCATTTAATGTGTTGTGAAACAGCACCTCCCTCTGGATTGCATTGCATATTGCATATTGCATTACCACAAGGTTTGAGTGCAACTTAATTCAATATGCTATGCAGTTCTTGACCCCTGGGAAGGTGGGCCCTGGTCCGCTCTCGGCCAATCAGAGACGAGTCTATATCCTCCTAGCTAGATGCCCTGTGTTGTTGTTTTTTGCTGGAAGTAAATGCTGTTATGAAGGATTGGAAGTAACGGATCACCCTTCATGAAGATTCCAAGTTACTCTAAGGAGGTTCTATGTAAGTATAGAAGCGTGTGTGTTAAAATACCAGTACTGTTTAGTTTTTTTTCTTTTTTAGAAAACACTTGCTACCTAGTTCAGTCATGCTCAGCAGTCCCACAGAAAGTCAAACTCCACAGTGTTTCAGCTTCTTACATTTTATTTTGACCCACAAAAATATCTGTCTGTAAGTATTCAAATGATAGTGATCATAGCTTCCATTAGATACCAAATTTAGTCATTTTTAGCAAGTTTCCTATTCGTAATTAGGAAGAAAATATCCGGCGCTAATACCGTTAGCATCCCTATGGCTTTTCCCATGTAAATTAGCCTCGTGCTAATAGCTCGCTAATACAATCGTTTTTTGAAGGTTTTAGTTAACTCTAAGCTACTTATTTTCTATTTGCATTGTATATTTACCCAATTGAGATTGTAATATGCATTCTTTGTGTAACTGTATGTTACAGTTTTAAAGTACTTCAGTAAATCACACAAATACAGCCAGACGCTTCTTGGTTTTCATTAGAGACTGTTCTATCTGCAAAGCTGGTTCTCACACACTAGTAAAGGCAGAATACTTACACTAAACCAAACGTGGTGGCACGTGTTTTTGTTTTAATAACTATACTTTATTGTATGCTCATGTTAATTTCTATTCTCACAATCTTCAGCGCAGTTATCCTCTTACTCAATTATATCTTTATGCGTGGTGAAACCTCATTCCTGTCAATTTGGTTCACATTTCAGAACAAGAAAAACAAATTAAGCCATTTTTCAAACCACCAGGTGCCGCCGTTTAGTAGGGCTGCGAATTACAGTATGATACATTTGATTTTGAATATGTCTATTTCCGTCTCCATCTTCATCACGGACTTCTTCCTCACTTTCCTTGTCTAAAACACGCTGTGGGCTAGAACTGAAAACAGGAGTTCATCACTGCTAACCGGTAGCCATAGGGATGCTAACGGTATTAGCGCCGGATATTTTCTTCCTAATTACGAATAGGAAACTTGCTATGAGTTTGATCACTATCATTTGAATACTTACAGACAGATATTTTTGTGGGTCAAAATAAAATGTAAGAAGCTGAAACACTGTGGAGTTTGACTTCTGTGGGACTGCTGAGCATGACTGAACTAGGTAGCAAGTGTTTTCTAAAAAAGAAAAAAAAACTAAACAGTACTGGTATTTTAACAAACACGCTTCTATACTTACATAGAACCTCCTTAGAGTAACTTGGAATCTTCATGAAGGGTGATCCGTTACTTCCAATCCTTCATAACAGCATTTACTTCCAGCAAAAACAACAACACAGGGCATCTAGCTAGGAGGATATAGACTCTCTCTGATTGGCCGAGAGCGGACCAGGGCCCGCCTTCCCAGGGTCAAGAACTGCATAGCATATTGAATTAAGTTGCACTCAAACCTTGTGGCAATGCAATATGCAATATGCAATGCAATCCAGAGGGAGGTGCTGTTTCACAACACATTAAATGAAACTTACTCAAAAGTAGAATAGAATATTCCAAGTCAAAATAAGATATGACATTCAACTTTGCCAAAAACAACTCGAAACTAAATGCCATTTTAAGAATGAATAGAACAATGAATAAAGAGGCCAAATGTCCATGTCAATATGTTATTCATTTCAAAATCTTGTAATTTGAAATATATAAAGACATTGAATCGACACTTTACATATTGAACTGCCATTAGAACATTTGGAATAGAACATTACATGTCAAAATAGGATATAACATGCAACTTTGTCAAATACAACTCTAAACTAAATGCCATTTTAAGAATGAATAGAACAATGAATAAAGAGGCCAACTTTCCATGTCAATATGCTATTCATTTCAAAATCTTGTAATTTGCAATATATAAAGACATTGTATCGACACTTTACATATTGAATTAACATTAGAACTTTTGGAATAGAACATTAAATGTCAAAATTGGATATAACATTACACTTTGCCAAACACAATTCCAAAATAAATACTAAAATAACATAATACATAGCCATTTGACAAATGAATAGACAATTGAATTAAGGTGCCAATAGTCTTCCATAGTGACGGCAGGCCGCTCGGGCCTAATTAAAGCCGCAAGCGGGATCAAACGGCCCTCGCAGGCCGTGCCTCCTTTAGTGCCTCCATTGGCGAGCCATAACCCTATCAAGGACGCTAGCGTGGCCACACTGCATTTTATTGCCCTGATGTGCCATTAATCTTTGTCAGTAAACATCAAAACACATTTTTTGCCTCTCCATGTGAATAATGGCTCCAACCTGCAGAGGGCGCTAGCGCGCTGTAATTGTGTAAAATGTGAAATTTACAAAAAGGATACTCACTGGTCTATAGTTGATATTACAGTAGGATAATACTGGTCTGTAGTGATTTACAGTAGGATACTCATTGGTGTATAGTTTGATATTACAGAGGATACTCATGGTCTGTTTGTAATATTACAGAGGATACTCACTGTCTGTAGTTGATATTACAGTAGGATAATCACTGGTCTATAGTTGATATTACAGTAGAATACTCACTGGTCTATAGTTGATATTACAGTAGGATACTCACTGGTCTATAGTTGATATTACAGTTAGGATACTCACTGGTCTATAGTTGATATTACAGTAGGATAACTCACTGGTCTGTAGTTGATATTACAGTAGGATACATCCACTGGTCTATAGTTGATATTACAACAGTAGGATACTCACTGGTCTGTAGTTGATATTACAGTAGATAATCACTGGTCTGTAGTTGATATTACAGTAGGATAATCACTGGTCTATAGTATAATAGATATCCTACAGAATACGAGATACTCACTGGTCTATAGTTGAATTACAGTAGGATACTCACTGGTCTATAGTTGATATTACAGTAGGATAATCACTGGTCTGTAGTTGATATTACAGAGGATAATCACTGGTCTTAGTTGATATTACTCACTGGTCTGTAGTTGATATTACAGTAGATACTCACTGGTCTTAGTTGATATTACAGTAGGATACTCACTGGTCTATAGTTGATATTACAGTAAGGATATCACTGGTCTATAGTTGATATTCTAATACTCATGTCTTTTGATATTACAGTAGGATAATCACTGGTCTATAGTTGATATTTACAGTAGGATACTCACTGGCTTAGTTGAATTACAAGAAATCAGTCTTAGTTGAATTACAGTAGGATACTCACTGGTCTATAGTTGATATTACAGTAGGATACTCACTGGTCTATAGTTGATATTACAGTAGGATAATCACTGGTCTATAGTTGATATTACAGTAGGATACTCACTGGTCTATAGTTGATATTACAGTAGGATAATCACTGGTCTATAGTGATATTACAGTAGGATACTCACTGGTCTGTAGTTGATATTACAGTAGGATATCACTGGTCTTAGTTGATATTACAGTAGGATACTCACTGGTCTATAGTTGATATTACAGTAGGATACTCACTGGTCTAGTTGATATTACAGTAGGATACTCACTGGTCTATAGTTGATTTACAGTAGGATAATCACTGGTCTATAGTTGATATTACAGTAAGGATACTCACTGGTCTGTAGTTGATATTACGTAGGATATCACTGGTCTATAGTTGATATTACAGTAGGATACTCACTGGTCTATAGTTGATATTACAGTAGGATAATCACTGGTCTATAGTTGATATTACAGTAGGATACTCACTGGTCTATAGTTGATATTACAGTAGGATAATCACTGGTCTGTAGTTGATATTACAGTAGGATACTCACTGGTCTGTAGTTGATATTACAGTAGGATACTCACTGGTCTATAGTTGATATTACAGTAGGATACTCACTGGTCTATAGTTGATATTACAGTAGGATAATCACCTGGTCTAGTCAGTAGATATCACTGGAATGATATTACAGTAGGATACTCACTGGTCTATAGTTGATATTACAGTAGGATACTCACTGGTCTGTAGTTGATATTACAGTAGGATACTCACTGGTCTTTTATATTAGGTTATGAGTTGATATTACAGTAGGATACTCACTGGTCTATAGTTGATATTACAGTAGGATACTCACTGGTCTATAGTTGATATTACAGTAGGATACTCACTGGTCTGTAGTTGATATTACAGTAGGATACTCAACTGGTCTGTAGTTGATATTACAGTAGGATACTCACTGGTCTATAGTTGATATTACAGTAGGATACATTCACTGGTCTATAGTTGATATTACAGTTAGGGATACTCACTGGTCTGTAGTTGATATTACAGTAGGATAATCACTGGTCTATAGTTGATATTACAGTAGGATACTCACTGGTCTATAGTTGATATTACAGTAGGATACTCACTGGTCTATAGTTGATATTACAGTAGGATAATCACTGGTCTATAGTTGATATTACAGTAGGATAATCACTGGTCTGTAGTTGATATTACAGTAGGATATCACTGGTCTTAGTTGATTATTACAGTAGGATACTCACTGGTCTTAGTTGATATTACAGTAGGATACTCACTGGTCTATAGTTGATATTACAGTAGGATACTCACTGGACTATAGTTGATATTACAGTAGGATACTCACTGGACTATAGTTGATATTACAGTAGATACTCACTGGTCTTAGTTGATATTACAGTAGGATACTCACTGGTCTATAGTTGATATTACAGTAGGATACTCACTGGTCTGTAGTTGATATTACAGTAGGATAACTCACTGGACTATATGTTGATATTACAGTAGGATACTCACTGGACTATAGTTGATATTACAGTAGGATACTCACTGGACTATAGTTGATATTACAGTAGGATACTCACTGGTCTGTAGTTGATATTACAGTAGAATACTCACTGGTCTATAGTTGATATTACAGTAGGATACTCACTGGTTGTAGTTGATATTACAGTAGGATACTCACTGGACTATAGTTGATATTACAGTAGGATACTCACTGCTATTATTACAGTGGATCTACTGGCTATAGTTGATATTACAGTAGGATACTCACTGGTCTGTAGTTGATATTACAGTAGGATAATCACTGGTCTTAGTTGATATTACAGTAGAATACTCACTGGTCTGTAGTTGATATTACAGTAGATATCACTGGTCTGTAGTTGATATTACAGTAGGATACTCACTGGTCTATAGTTGATATTACAGTAGGATACTCACTGTCTATAGTTGATATTACGTGGATATCACTGTCTATAGTTGATATTACAGTATATCATGGTCTTAGTTGATATTCGTAGGATATCACTGGTCTGTAGTTATATTACAGTAGGATACTCACTGGTCTGTAGTTGATATTAACAGTAGGATACCACTGGTCTATAGTTGATATTACAGTAGGATAATCACTGGTCTGTAGTTGATATTACAGTAGGATATCACTGGTCTATAGTTGATATTACAGTAGGATAATCACTGGTCTGTAGTTGATATTACAGTAGGATACTCACTGGTCTGTAGTTGATATTACAGTAGGATACTCACTGGTCTATAGTTGATATTACAGTAGGATACTCACTGGTCTATAGTTGATATTACAGTAGGATACTCACTGGACTATAGTTGATATTACAGTAGAATACTCACTGGACTATAGTTGATATTACAGTAGGATACTCACTGGTCTATAGTTGATATTACAGTAGGATACTCACTGGTCTATAGTTGATATTACAGTAGGATACTCACTGGTCTGTAGTTGATATTACAGTAGGATACTCACTGGACTATAGTTGATATTACAGTAGAATACTCACTGGTCTGTAGTTGATATTACAGTAGGATACTCCACTGTTCTGTAGTTGATATTACAGTAGAATACTCACTGGACTATAGTTGATATTACAGTAGGATACTCACTGGTCTGTAGTTGATATTACAGTAGAATACTCACTGGACTATAGTTGATATTACAGTAGGATACTCACTGGTCTATAGTTGGCCAGCTCAGCTTTATCTCTTTCCTTATGCAAAGGTGTAATCATTGCCTTTTAGACAGTCGGGGAAGACCGCTTCTCTGATGGATCGATTGATTAGCCGAGTAGTAGGTCGACATAGGGTGGCACCGTTCCTTTGGATCGTACATGAATCTAAACCATAACCATCCTGTGACTTTGATTTTTTAAGTCCTTGTAAAATTTTAAGAACTTCTTGCTCTGAGACCTCACTTAAGTGAAACACTTGTTTAGTTGAATTATACATTTCGTTCCCGTTGTTCTGTTACCAAAAACAACAACCAAATCCTTCATAGAATCTTTGAAAAAACTATTAAAAGCACTAGCTACCTTTGATTCATCTTGTGTTAAAACATTGTTCATTTAGATTTCATAACATTGAGAGTTTTTTTTCAGAGAAATGTACTTCCAGACTAAGTGATTGTTTCGTTTAGCTTGTGTTATCAAATCAATAAAAAGTTTGCTTTCGAAGTCCTTAGTTATTTCACTACTTTATTCCAATAATTTTTAAATAGACGCATATCATTTTCAATGTTAGATTTTAAAGCCTTTTTAAGAAGATAATCTCTTCTCCTCATCAATTTCCAAATGTCATTTGTCAACCAGGGTAAATGTGCCTTTTTGTTCAAGTTAACACCTTTTACGCCTTAACATTATTAATTAGATCTAAAAAGCTCCCACAAAATGAGCCTATTTCATCATTAGAGTTCAGAACATTCCAGTCTACCTTCTCCAACTCTTGGTCAAAATGTGCCAAATCTTTGTTGGGTATTTTATAATATATATTCATATTTATATATTTATATTTATATAATTTATATATTTATATATATTTTATATATTTATAATATATATTCTCTTTCTTATTTTATTAGCTTTTATTAGCTTGTCAAAATTATAATGCCCTGTTATTTCCTTTAATCTTCTACTATTTTTATCTATCCAATTTACATGAAGTACACAAGTACAATTACTTCTTTACCAAGAGTATTTAATTCTTTTAAAATTTCCTTAATTGATGTATAACATTTGGCATCAGCAGAAGGTGGTCTATAAAATTTACCAACTAAAATAAATGACATCTGAGGAGACACATGTATAGTTAAATAAGTGTGCAATACATTCAATCTCTACATTCAATTTATCTTGCACATTTATCTGTTAGCATTGTAAATGCTCTTTAACATAGAAAAGTAGTCCACCACCTCTAACAGTAAACCTATCTCTTCTGAATATGCTATAGCCTGGAATGCAGTAGGCTGCCTGAGGAGATGTCTTTGCTAACCAGGTCTCTGATAGACAAATACAGTCCAAGTTCGAGTCAGTAAGCAGTTTTTCCACCTGGTCGGTTTTAGAGGAAATACTCCGAATATTTAAATGACCCCCAGCAGACCTTTAGGTTTCGTTTTAGCGTCCCATATAACTTTAGCATGGTTGAGTGTATGAAGAAGAGTCAAGTCATATCTCCGTGACTGTGGTTTTGAATGTGGTAGATTGCTTCTGTTAAAAAGAATAGACCACTCCTCCTCACTCCTCCCCGTTTACCACAATGACCACGTTCGAGGGGGAAATCATGGCGGATTTACAGGCTCCTCCTCCCCAGCTCTGACGAAGCATGTTCCTAATAAGGGCATAGCTGCACAGCTCCAATGCTAACAGTCTGACCCTCATTAAGTACGCGATTTCTACAATTTTTCTTTCGAAAACCAGCCTGGTTTCTTTAATTGTAACTAACCCAGCGTAATCACAGGAGGAATATGTAGCTGTAGAAAATTCCAAAAAATTAGGCACCAGGCTCTAAAGTTGTTTTTAACGTGTCTAAAGTGCACTGCATTCCAATGGGAAACTAGCGGCTATATGGAGGTACTACAGCAATGGCGGACTCTAGTGTCGTTGTCACAAAGCAGAGCAGCCAGCGGCCATTGGTAAAATGTGCGTTGTCTTGTTTAATAATGTGTTTAATCTATTGTAACCTTAAAGCCTCCTATGGACAGGTGTTCAAAATTAGCACATGTGCTATAACACTTTAAAAAATGCATCTGGCCCATCCAATGTTGTTGGTATGTCCATATTAAATAAATAAATCAGATGGATGGATTGTCTTTCTTTCCAAATCTGCAATATTGTCACTTGCAGTATATTCTTACAACACTATTTTTTAATGCCAAGTAATATCTTATTAATAACAAACAGACAAAAAGTGTCTGTGTATTTTCTTCAAAGAAGGTACTTGAGTCATCTTCTGTACTTGGTAGTTGAGGTCTCCAAACGTTTCGCCTCTCATCCAAAAGGCTTCGTCAGTGAACAGGAATACCCTGGCACGCAGTGTATATAAAGACCAATTGGGAGGAGTTGGGGTAGACCCGGCTCCTCCCCTCTAATCACAGCTACTCTCACCTGTGGGTAAACACCTTTGAAGTAGAGCGTCTGTAACGACCTGCTCCCCCCAGTATCGGTCAGCCCTGTCCTATTCATAGATGATCACTGCTAATTACCTGCCTATTGTTCTATTGTTAGCTGAGGTATCGCCTTCTTGGACTGGGCGTGTACTTTCGGTTTTCCCCGAAGCAGATTGGAGTAAAAAGCAGAAAGATTAAATCTTAGCCCACCATTTCTGTGTATTTTCATATTTTATCACTTATCCTGAGCCTGTAGTTTTTAAATGTGCTGCAAACTTCTGGATTTAAACAATTTTCATTACATTTTTAATATCCAGTAATTCTTGTTAACGTCCAAAATTTCACCCAGTCGGCCAAAGTGAAAAATAAGATGTTGCAATTAGATGCAGCTCAATGCAACGATACACACGTATGCCGAGGTGAGTGGCACAGGCAAACCATACATTTGTGACCCAATGTGCGAAAACCTCGCCTATCACAAATCGGCACATTTAGCATTACAGTTTATAAGACCCTTGTGAGTCTCTTTTTGAGAAATAGCAAATAGTATATGTCAAAGGTAAATAATCTGTTGTTTGTTTTGTTTCAGATTTGGACTGAATTCAACAGAAGAACCAGCCTTTTGTTCAGCCTATTGTCGCTACTTCTATCCCACAATTTGGAGAGTTTTTCGTATCATATTTCGTATCATTTTTTCCTTTTTCTGGGGACACTCAGCAGCTAAAATGGATGATGTTAAACCACAAGCATCTTTACCAGAGCCAGTAACAGAGGAGATCCCACCAGAGCCAGTAACAGAGGAGATCCCACCAGAGCCAGTAACAGAGGAGATCCCACCAGAGCCAGTAACAGAGGAGATCCCAGCAGAGCCAGTAACAGAGGAGATCCCACCAGAGCCAGTAACAGAGGAGATCCCAGCAGAGCTAGTAACAGAGGAGATCCCAGCAGAGCCAGTAACAGAGGAGATCCCAGCAGAGCCAGTAACAGAGGAGATCCCACCAGTTGCTCCCAAACGTCTGCCTGATGAAGTCAAAGACAAAAGTACTCTCCTCAAATCCAGCACAGAGTCACCAGTTTATCAGGTTCCTCTGGAGGAAGAGCAGATTAATATCTCAGGCTGTAGACGCTTTAGATTTGGAAACGATTCTCCAAAAACCAACCGCACCATAATGGTCATGGGAGCAACAGGAGCTGGTAAATCCACTCTGATCGATGGAATGATCAACTCCATCTTAGGCGTCCAATGGAAGGACGATTACCGCTTTAAATTAGTCAAAGAAGATCAGAAGGAAACACAAGCCATGAGTCAGACGTCTGAGGTCACAGTTTACAAACTGAACCACCAGATGGCTTCCAGATCGACTACTCCCTCACCATCATCGACACTCCGGGGTTTGGAGACACCAGAGGGATCGATAGAGACAAGGAGATCACAGAACAGATCAGAAACCTCTTCACGTCTAAAACTGGGGTCTTTGAACTGGACGCAGTGTGTTTTGTAGTTCAGTCCGCTTTAGCGAGACTCACCCCCTCACAGAAATACGTGTTCGACTCAGTGCTGTCCATCTTTGGTAAAGACATAGCAGAAAACATCCGAGTCCTGGTGACGTTTGCAGATGGAAACGCCCCCCGGTTCTGGAGGCCATCACTGCATCAGGAGTCCCATGTCCTGAAGAAAAAGGAGTTCCTCTGCACTTCAAGTTCAACAACTCAGTTCTGTTCGCCTGCAGCACATCATCTACCAATGAAGAAGATGATGAAGATGAAGGTTTTGATGAAATGTTTTGGGCCATGGGCTGCAAAAGTATGAAGAAGTTTTTTTCTGCTTTGAATCAAATACAAACTAAAAGTCTGACACTGACCAAAGAGGTGCTGAGTGAGAGGAAACAGCTGGAGATCTTACTGGAGAGTCTGCAAAAACAGGTCAGAGTTGGTCTGTCAAAAATGGATGAGATAAAACAGACGTCAGTTATACTCCAGACACATGAGGCTGAGATCAGCATGAACGCAAAGTTTGAGTATGAAGTCACCATACCTGAGACTAATCGGATTGAAAAGAAGGAAAACACCTTTATCACCAACTGTCAGCAGTGCAGTTTCACATGTCATGATAACTGTATTTTTGCAAATGACGAAGAAAAAATACATTGTGGTGCCATGAGAAATGGATATTGCATTGTGTGTCCAGGAAAGTGCATCTGGAGTGTGCATTTTAATCAGAAATACAAATGGGAGTACAAGCTGGTGACAAAGAAACAAACACTTACAGATCTGAAGGCAAAATATGAAATAGCCACTGGAGCAAAGAATTCAGTTGAACTAATAATGATGAAACTTGAGAACGAATATGAAGAAGTACAAGTTGAAGTGACGGTGATGATGGATGAATCTTCCTCCAGTTTGAACCGACTGAAGGAGATCGCCCTGAAGCCTGACCCTCTGTCCACTCCAGATTACATCGACATGCTCATCGAAGGGGAGAAATCTGACGCCAAACCAGGCTGGAAAACCAGGGTGGAATCATTGAATGGCATGAAAGAGAAAGCAGAGTACATGGCTAAAGTTGGCAGAGGAGAGGTTCTTCTGGAAAAAGGCCAGAGGAAAACACACAAAAAACCACTGTCAAAAACACTTTGGCAAAAGATCACAGCACCGTTTACAAATCAGTAGAGCACATTCTAAAATGATTTTGTGTTCAAATCCTGCTGTATTCTGTTCAAACCATTATATCTTTAGACAAGTCACTTCATCCTCTGAAATCAAAGTAAATATAAGTAATGTATGAATAAACATGTGCATCATTAACAGGGTTTATATCGTGAGGTTTAAAATATAGTGATGACAATCAATGCTTCATTAACGTTAATTTCCTTCTTACATTGTATCACATGTTTAATACTTGTTATGGTGATCGGATTAAGAGTTTATTTTCTGAATGTGAAACGTTTTGTTGATAAAACAGAAACTTAAGGAATGTATTTGTTTGTTCTATTACTAACAATAAAAATCATTCAATCCATACAGTGGTATTTGTTCTTTATTTGCCCAAAGCAGTAATTCAAATAAATGTTATTACACTATAGTAATGACCACACGTTTTACCCCATGTGTTCACTTGTGTCTTTCATTTGAAAATCACAGCAGGACGTTGAATATAAGTTCATCTTTATGCAATAATCAATTACTCAAATATTTCAAGTTTTACAAAAATAGGATTAAAAAAATGTGTAAAGAAAATGCATCGAAATGACTTTCAGTAGATCTTGAGCCCATAAACATAAACCACAGGCAAACACCAGTTAGTACACTATCCCTTAGAAGTAAGTGTCAGAAAATTAGGGTTAATACCTTTGTTTTCCAATTCTGGAGAACGCTTCAACTAGAAGAAAACGACACAGAGATCAATACTTTGGTTGGCTTGCAAGGGAGAGTCGCAGTTCACCACAGCTCCGCAGAGTGGTTCTCCTGCACCCATTCTCAAAGAGTTGTTTTCGGTACAGCCTTTTATTTGGTTTTTCCACAGTATATTACATATAGAGGTGGAGTTACAGATATTGCTCGTCACCTCTCAAACACATGTATCACATCATATCTTAAAACATGAATCACACTATACTTATCCAAACGGGAGACCCGGCCTGTACAAGGACACCTGATGTCAGTGATACCCAGTCTGACCTGCACAGTCCGCCCCCCCCCCCTTGATTTACGTTCGTCCAGTTCACTCTGTTGTCTTACTACCCATGGTCAACCTGATACCAGGCTGCTCTCTTACGTACTTCTGATACCGAACAGTATCTTCTTAGATACTACTGGAACATTGTGAAACATATGCTAACCTTGAAGATAAATTCAAATACTTGGCTGTTGCATCATTCACATAATTATAATTTTATTAGAATTTTATTCACATATTTACAAATCTTATTACAGTAAGTAAGTAAGTAAGATGTATGACAGGATTGTGCAACAGCAAATAATGATAATATAATGTCTGTAATGTGAGTCGCCGTGAGCCGAAAGGAAAAACTGAAATGCTTTAGTTTGTTATGAGTCTTTGGCTCAGAAATGTCAAATCATATAATAAAATGTCAATCTATGCTTTACAAAAACTACTGTTTTATGAATAAAAGCTGTTTATAAACTGGTTTGGGTTGGATGTCTGACTGAACATTTTGGCCTGAGAAAATAACATTTCTGCAAAGATTTGTAAGATTTTTATTAAAATATCAAATATATTTAACAGGTCCAGTTTATCACTAATCGCCTTCAATTGCACAACAACCATAGGCCTGATTTATCAATAAATAGGCCGATTTATGAGGCCTTTCATTAACTTTATATAAACCTCTTGTTTACATCTTTACTTGCTTACAACATTTCTACCAATGATTTTTATTACAATGATTTTTTTGCACAAATGTGGAACAAAACTTAAAACTAATAAAGGTTTGCGAGAAAAGGGAAGAAAAAAAACAGTGTTGCATCATGGGTAATTTCAGCTCTCCGAGGCTGCGGACGATCCACAGGTGCATCCTCCAAACGGAGGAGTCGAGTGGTCTGAGTGAATTGGAACACCACTAGGCGGCGCTGTGATGACGTGGATTACGTCCGAAGTGGTCGAGACGCCGAGGATCCTGGACATCAGGAATATCCATAAATCTAAATATTCCAAGCAGAAACCCAACTTTACACATTTTCATAGTGATACTCTCTCTTATATTAAGATTTTGGAAAGTTCTGATAACCAAAAGGCTGTAAAAAACATCTGTATTTGTTCAAAATACAATATATTTGTGAATGTATAATTATATACCCCCTGGCATACTGTCTGTATACATTGTATACTTATTGCAATAAAAAATAAAAAATAAAAAAAATCCTGGACATCAGGAAACAGCCGCTGACATGTTTAGAAGCTTCATCCACATCGGCCTCAGAAAAACCCACATCGATCGACCTCTATTAGCAGGGTTAAAGTGGGCAGGAACGGTCGGGAACGGCGTTCCCGCACCTTCGTGTGACTCAAAAAAAAAAAGTTAATGATTGCCACTTGCGAAAGTCTGCCGGTGAGATAAATCAATGCAATAAATACTAAGTTGGGTAGTTTATTATTAATTTGCTGAAGCTGCGCTGGACAAAAGTCCACTCTTCAGAATCTGGAGAAATAATCATAAGATCAGCAGCAGGTCAGTGCGCCCCTCATGTGTGCGGGTTTAATGCGCCTCAATATAACAGCATTTATCACGAAATAATGAACTTTATGGACATAAACTAATCCATAAACGGAGTCTACTCTTCCCAAGCTTTAGGCCGCTTTTTATTTCGCATCAATCAGCCTCATATTTTCGGTTTTACAAATTAATTTAGGAAGCATAATGAAGAGAAAAGGCGATAAACAGTGCGGCGTTACGGCGCTCAGTTACGGCGCAATGTCGGCCTTGTTCACAAAGTATTTCCTCTGATCTGAGCCTCTGAATCTGCCCGCGGTTTAAAAGTAACAACAGAGTCATGAATCCAGGCTAAAGTTGAGTCTTTAGCCTGAGCCTGTGTCTCCTCCTCACTGCTCAGCGCGATGAGCTGCTACAGATGGAGGAACAACAGGGGCGGAGCTGACACGGGCAGCAGAGGGACTGGGGCCCCACAGCAGAGGGGCCCCACAGGGAAACACACAGGATTTGACAGTACATTAAAACAATAAATAAATAGATAAAAATAAAAAGTCTATTTGAAGCTATCAAAATCAGTGTTGCTTCTTTCTTTCTTTTTCTTTTTTTTTTTTTGGAAAATAATCATAATGTTGACAGTTCTGATTCTCATCCCTGTATAAGGCTAATTCAAACAGCATATTTTGCCTAAAATACACCAGATTGCACTAAATTGTATCTGATTATTTTTAAAAATTCCCGGGTAGGACTGGCTGTTGCTCTTATTTTCTGGAGTATCTCAAACAAGAGCACATATAAAGAAATCTTATTCTGTGAAATGGTTTAAAACCTATTTTAAAATAAATACATTAAAAGTAATATAAAACACCTTCTGTTACATGTAATACACACAGCCTTTCACATATCGACCTAATGTAGCGTTCTGAGTCTTCAAGATTAGAGTTCCACCACCTCCCAAAATCCACTTTAACCACTGTCTATTAGAAACATTTCTGTAACGTATCAGGCTGAACCCAAAAGCAGACACAGGAAAAACGGTGAGTGTTTATTGAACAGAGCTGAGTGGAGCAAGCAGGCCGGAGAGGGGACGGAGTGGGACCAGGCCGGTGTTCTGTCGAAATCACCCCCCCTGTCGAGAAGTGCCTCCCCCAGCGAATTCGACAACATTCTACTACATTGAAATGACGTAGTAGATATCAAACAGTATTAAGCACATCTAACCCAATTTTTATGATATTTCACATCCGTAAAATGTCAAAATGCCCTTGCTTTTGTATGTATAAGATCAGTTATTTGTTTTTAAAAACAACATGTAGACATCCATGGTGATCTATCTCGATAAATGATATGCACATTTTCGGCATCTTCACGTAAATATTATAAACTCATTCTTTATCAATTAAATCAGTAATGCTGTGGAGAAGTGCAAATCATAACAAAATAAATGAATGTACCCACGATTAGCGTAAATAAACTACTCAATTTGACGGCTTGAAGGATGAGCGGGAGTCCTCGTCATACGCATGTGCAATAGCAATAAATCATACATTTCGACAAGGGAAGCGATTTCGACAGAACACCTGTTGGAGCGGCAGGACAGGTGACTGGAGAACGGAGGTCTGTAGCAGGACGGAAAAACAGGTAACTATTTCGGCAGGTTCGTATAATAGGAACAAGCTGGACCGTAGTACTGACTGACTGATTTTTAGAAAGGACAGAAACAGATATGGTGGTGGAGTAGCATTTTAATATTCAAATAATATACCTGTAAAAGAAGAGAGATTTTGATTGCCATCTGGAAGCTATTGGTTACAAGTACACCTCCATCCATCCATCCATTTTCTTCCGCTTTATCCGGGGCCGGGTCGCGGAGCAGCAGTCTCAGCAGAGATGCCCAGACTTCCCGATCACGCACACCTCCTCCAGCTGTTCTGGGGGACCCCGAGGCGACACCCAGGCCAGCTCGGAGACATAGTCCCACCAGCGTGTCCTGGCCTTCCACGAGGCCTCCTCCCATAGACATGCCTGGAACACCTCCCGAGGGAGGCGACCAGGAGGCATCCGGAACAGATGCCCCTACAAGTACACCTACCTTACATAAAGCCACTACTAATTAGGCCCGAGCTTTCCAAAAATGTATAATATGTTGTCGTCGCGAAAGCGACTATATTGTTTTGCAAGAAATATTATTATTAGGCCCGAGCGGCCCTGCCGTCGCAAGGGCCTATTGTAATCGCAACGCAGTGCGCGGAGCGCACTGTACCTAGGTGCGCGAGCGCACGAAAACAGCGCGAAGCGCTGTCCCCAGTCAAACGTAAACTCACCGTGTAAAACAGTGACTGCCCACACCTCTGGTGTGGGCCTGTATACTTGTAATTGCATGAAAATGAATGGGGGTATATGGCCAACTGTCATACGATGCTGCTTGTGAAAGAAAAAAGATTTGGGAATAAAAAATGGCGCGACAGCGCCACTTACAAAAGTGAATATACATTGCGCCTATCGAGGAGGGGCCAATTTCAACTTTGTCGTAGAGCGACGGGATTCGATACAGCCATTTTCATGTGACGACAAACAAAAATATTATTGTGGCCACACCCCCTGACAAACCAGAAGTCCGCCATTTTGACAGGAAGTCTGGAAAATGCTCAGTCAGCGTTTTCGCTGACGTCGCATTTGAACGAACTCCTCCTAGGGCGTTTGACCAAATTAGCTCCAAATCGCTCCAGCTCATCTCGAGATGTGGGGCATCAAAAGTATCCAAATTTTTTGCCTAAGTTTTACGGTTTGTGTGCGGCGAAGCCGCAATCTTTACGAAGAATTTTGCAACTTATCGTAAACAACAAAATGCTCCCATTCGCACAAACAAATTCCGATTAAAAATCGGGAAATATACATTTATTGACCTTTCACCCACGGACACAACAAATGCCAAAAAGTGACATTGGGCGCGATAGCGCCCCCTGTAGGCTGAGCAGAGAAAATGCATTATGAGAAAACAGTTTCTCGGAAATGGATAAAATTCGGCACAAAAATAGTTGATGGCATCCCGATCAAAAAAGCCAATGGAACCCATACCGTATTTTGTTACGGTGTTGCCATGGTGATGCCCGGGGCCCCCATGTTATCCCAATGGGACTGACACATAAATCTCACATTATACACAATTACAGCACGTTAGCGCCCTCTGTATGGAGCTTGTGGACAGTGGTCATGGAAGTACGGCCCGTTGGGGCCGTCCGATGCTGCTTGTGAAATAAAAAGGATTTGGGGCGCGCTAGCGCCCTCTGCAGGTTGGAGCCATTATTCACATGGAGAGGCTAAAAATGTACTTTTGATGTTTACTGACAAAGATTAATGGAATATCAGGGCAATAAAATGCAGTGTGGCCACGCTAGCGCTCTCGGTAGGGTTATGGCGCGGCAATGTAGGTGCTAAAGGAGGCACGGCCCGCGAGGGCCGTTCGATGCCGCTTGCGGCTTTAATTAGGCCCGAGCGGCCTGCCGTCGCAAGGGCCTATTGTAATCGCAACGCAGTGCGCGGAGCGCACTGTACCTAAGTGCGCGGAGCGCACGAAAACAGCGCGAAGCGCTGTCCCCATGTCAACCGTAAACTCACCGTGTAAAACAGTGACTGCCCACACCTCTGGTGTGGGCCCTTTATACTTGTTATTGCATGAAAGTGAATGGGGGTATATGGCCAACTGACATACGGAAGTGGATGACGAGCGCGAAGCGCTCGTCATCCACCTCGGACCCCCACGACTGCGTGGGGGTCGTTAAGAGCTTTCCAAATATGTATAATATGTTGTCGTCGCGAAAGCGACTATATTGTTTTTGCAAGAAATATTATTATTAGGCCCGAGCGGCCTGCCGTCGCAAGGGCCTATTGTAATCGCAACGCAGTGCGCGGAGCGCACTGTACCTAAGTGCGCGGAGCGCACGAAAACAGCGCGAAGCGCTGTCCCCATGTCAACCGTAACCTCACCGTCTCAAACAGTGACTGCCCACACCTCTGGTGTGGGCCCTTTATACTTGTTATTGCAGGAAAATTAATGGGTAAACGCAACGCAGTGCGCGAAGCGCACTGTACCTAGGTGCGCGGAGCGCACGAAAACAGCGCGAAGCGCTGTCCCCATGTCAACCGTAAACTCACCGTGTAAACAGTGACTGCCCACACCTCTGGTGTGGGCCCTTTATACTTGTTATTGCATGAAAGTGAATGGGCGTATATGGCCAACTGACATACGTAAGTGGATGACGAGCACGAAGCGCTCGTCATCCACCTCGGACCCCACGGCTGCGTGGGGGTCGTTAAGAGCTTTCCAAATATGTATAATATGTTGTTGTCGCGAAAGCGACTATATTGTTTTTGCAAGAAATATTATTATTTTCTTTATTCTTTATTCTTTATTCTTTCTTCTTCTGCTCTTTGAGCAGCAATTTGACCCCCTGAACATAGTCGAAAACTCACCAAACTTTGCCCAAAATTCAGGTCCGGTGAAAAATTAATTTAAATATGTGTTTCGTATTGGGGAAATAAAAATGGCGCGATAGCGCCACCTACAAAAGTGAAAATACATTGCGCCTATGGAGGAGGGGCCAACGTCAACTTTGTCATAGAGCGACGGGATTCGGTACAGACATTCGTCATGTGACGACAAACAAAAAATATTATTGTGGCCACGCCCCCTGACAAACCGGAAGTCCGCCATTTTGACAGGAAGGTGGGAAAATGCTGAGTCAGCGTTTCGCTGACATCGCATTTTAACGAACTCCTCCTAGGGCGTTTGACCAAATGAGCTCCAAATCGCTCCAGCTCATCTCGAGATGTGGGGCATCAAAAGTTATCCAAATTTTTTGGCTAAGTTTTACGGTTTGTGTGCGGCGAAGCCGCAATCTTTACGAAGAATTTTGCGATTCATCAGAAACTACAAATTGATCCAATTTGTACAAACAAACTCCGATTAAAAATCGGAAATATACATTTTATTGACCTTTCACCCCTGGACACAACAAATGTCAAAAAGTGACATTGGGCGCGATAGCGCCCCCTCTAGGCTGAGAACAAAAAATGCATTATCGGAAAAAATTAGTTTCTCGGAAATGGATAAAATTCGGCACAAAAATTGTTGATGGCATCCCGATCAAAAAGCCAATGAGACCCATACCGTATTTTGTACGGTGTTGCCATGGTGACGCCCGGGCCCCCCATGTTATCCTAATGGGACTAACACATACATCTCACATTATACACAATTACAGTGCGTTAGCGCCCTCTGTAAGGAGCTTGTGGACAGTAGTCATAGAAGTATGGCCCGTCAGGGCCGTCCGATGCTGCTTGTGAAATAAAAAAAGATTTTGGGCGCGCTAGCGCCCTCTGCAGGTTGGAGCCATTATTCACATGGAGAGGCTAAAATGTAGTTTTGATGTTTACTGACATAGATTTATGGCACATCAGGGCAATAAAATGTAGTAGGCATGTTAGCGCCCTCGGTACTGTTACAAAGGCGCTAAAGGAGGCACGGCCCGCGAGGGCCGTTCGATGCCGCTTGCGGCTTTAATTATTCTTTATTCTTTCTTTCTTTCTTTCTTTCTTTCTTCTGCTCTTTGAGCAGCAATTTGACCCCCTGAACATAGTCGAAAACTCACCAAACTTTGCCCAAAATTCAGGTCCGGTGAAAAATTAATTTAAATATGTGTTTCGTATTGGGGAAATAAAAAATGGCGCGACAGCGCCACCTACAAAAGTGAAAATACATTGCGCCTATGGAGGAGGGGCCAACGTCAACTTTGTCATAGAGCGACGGGATTCGGTACAGACATTCGTCATTTGACGACAAACAAAAAATATTATTGTGGCCACGCCCCCAGACAAACCGGAAGTCCGCCATTTTGACAGGAAGGTGGGAAAATGCTGAGTCAGCGTTTTCGCTGACATCGCATTTTAACGAACTCCTCCTAGGGCGTTTGACCAAATGAGCTCCAAATCGCTCCAGCTCATCTACAGATGTGGGGCATCAAAAGTTATCCACATTTTTTGCCTAAGTTTTACGGTTTGTGTGCGGCGAAGCCGCAATCTGTATGAACAATTTTCGATTTATCAGAAACAACAAAATGCTCCCATTCGCACAAACAAACTCCGATTAAAAATCGGAAATATACATTTTATTGACCTTTCACCCCCGGACACAACAAATGTGAAAAAGTGACATTGGGCGCGACAGCGCCCCCTCTAGGCTGAGAACAAAAAATGCATTATCGGAAAAAAATTAGTTTCTCGGAAATGGATAAAATTCAGCACAAAAATTGTTGATGGCATCCCGATCAAAAAAGCCAATGAGACCCATACCGTATTTTGTACGGTGTTGCCATGGTGACGCCCGGGGCCCCCCATGTTATCCTAATGGGACTAACACATAAATCTCACATTATACACAATTACAGCGCGTTAGCGCCCTCTGTAAGGAGCTTGTGGACAGTGGTCATGGAAGTACGGCCGTCAGGGCCGTCCGATGCTGCTTGTGAAATAAAAAATATTTGGGGCGCGCTAGCGCCCTCTGCAGGTTGGAGCCATTATTCACATGGAGGCTAAAAATATTGTTTTCGATGTTTACTAACAAAGATTTATGGCACATCAGGGCAATAAAATGTAGTAGGCACGTTAGCGACCTTGGTACTGTTACAAAGGCGCTAAAGGAGGCACGGCCCGCGAGGGCCGTTCGATGCCGCTTGCGGCTTTAATTATTCTTTCTTCTTCTTTCTTTCTTCTGCTCTTTGAGCAGGAATTTGACCCCCTGAACATAGTCGAAAACTCACCAAACTTTGCCCAAAATTCAGGTCCGGTGAAAAATTAATTTAAATGTGTGTTTCGTATTGGGGAAATAAAAAATGGCGCGACAGCGCCACCTACAAAAGTGAAAATACATTGCGCCTATGGAGGAGGGGCCAACGTCAACTTTGTCGCAGAGCGACGGGATTCGGTACAGACATTCGTCATGTGACGACAAACAAAAAATATTATTGTGGCCACGCCCCCTGACAAACCGGAAGTCAGCCATTTTGACAGGAAGGTGGGAAAATGCTGAGTCAGCGTTTTCGCTGACGTCGCATTTGAACGAACTCCTCCTAGGGCGTTTGACCAAATGAGCTCCAAATCGCTCCAGCTCATCTCGAGATGTGGGGCATCAAAAGTTATCCACATTTTTTGGCTAAGTTTTACGGTTTGTGTGCGGCGAAGCCGCAATCTTTACGAAGAATTTTGCGACTTATCGGAAACAACAAAATGCTCCCATTCGCACAAACAAACTCCGATTAAAAATCGGAAATATACATTTTATTGACCTTTCACCCCCGGACACAACAAATGTGAAAAAGTGACATTGGGCGCGACAGCGCCCCCTCTAGGCTGAGAACAAAAAATGCATTATCTGAAAAACATTAGTTTCTCGGAAATGGATAAAATTTGGCACAACAATAGTTGATGGCATCCCGATCAAAAAAGCCAATGAGACCCATACCGTATTTTGTACGGTGTTGCCATGGTGACGCCCAGGGCCCCCCATGTTATCCTAATGGGACTAACACATAAATCTCACATTATACTGTACACAATTACAGTGCTTTAGCGCCCTCTGTAAGGAGCTTGTGGACAGTGGTCATGGAAGTACGGCCCGTCAGGGCCGTCCGATGCTGCTTGTGAAATAAAAAAGATTTGGGAAATAAAAAATGGCGTGACAGCGCCACATACAAAAGTCAAAATACAAAAAATACATTACGCCTATGGAGAAGGGTTCAACGTCAACTTTGTCGTAGAGCGATATATACATTTTGTCGTAGAGCGAATATATACATTTTATTGACCTTTCACCCCCAGACACAACAAATGTGAAAAAGTGACATTGGGCGCGATAGCGCCCCCTCTAGGCTGAGAACAAAAAATGCATTATCGGAAAAAAATTACTTTCTCGGAAATGGATAAAATTCGGCACAAAAATACTAGATGGCATCCCGGTCAAAAAAGCCAATGGGACCCATACCGTATTTTGTACGGTGTTGCCATGGAGACGACCGAGGCCCCCCATGTTATCCTAATGGGACTGACACATAAATCTCACATTATACACAATTACAGCGCGTTAGCGCCCTCTGTAAGGAGCTTGTGGACAGTGGTCATGGAAGTACGGCCCGTCAGGGCCGTCCGATGCTGCTTGTGAAATAAAAAAGATTTGGTGCGCGCTAGCGCCCTCTGCAGGTTCGAGCCATTATTCACATGGAGAGGCTAAAAATGTAGTTTGCATGTTTACTGACAAAGATTTATGGCACATCAGGGCAATAAAATGTAGTGTGGCCACATTAGCGCCCTCGGTAGGGTCATGGCGCGGCAATGTAGGCGCTAAAGGAGGCACGGCCCGCGAGGGCCGTTCGATGCCGCTTGCGGCTTTAATTGGATGTTGTTATCACCCACCAAACGCAAACAGTGAGTATATGAATATGATTGGAGTAATGTTAGATAAAACCAGTAATCTGGGTTTGGAAACATACTTCATGGGTGATCTAAATGTGGATTGGTTGGCAAACAGATGCCCTTTCAGAGTCAAACTTTCAGATGCAACCACTGTAAATGGTTTAGTGCAGCTCATTAATAAACCCACAAGAGTGTGTTATAGAAATGATGGTGCAGTAACCGCCACATGCATAGACCACATTTTTACAAATACGCCTGAACTATGTACAAGCTCTCAATCAATTCCTGTAGGATGTACTGACCACAACTTAATAATCACAGTTGGGAGAACTAAAATGGATAAACCTGGACAAAATATAATTTACAAAAGATCCTACAAAAGGTTTAGACAAGATGATTTTATAGAGGAAGTTAAAAAAGCTAACTGGTCAGAGGTAACAACCCAAAAGGATGTAGATGAAGCAATAAAAATATTTAATTATATATTATTGTCAATAGTAAACAAGCACGCTCCCCTAAGGAAGTTTTGTGTCAAGAACATTAAAACACCATGGTTAGATCAGGAATTAAAAAAGTTAATCAAAGAGAGAGAGCAGGCTAAGAAAACGGCAATTTTTACAAGAAATGAGGTGGACTGGTTAGAATATCGTAAGTTAAGAAATCAAATTAAAGCCGCAAGCGGCATCGAACGGCCCTCACGGGCCTTGCCTCCTTTAGCGCCTCCATTGCCGAGCCATAACCCTACCGAGAGCGCTAGTGCGGCCACACTGCATTTTATTGTCCTCATGTGCCATTAATCTTTGTCAATAAACATCCAAACTACATTTTTAGCCTCTCCATGTGAATAATGGCTCTAACCTGCAGAGGGCGCTAGCGCGCCTGAAATCTTTTTATTTCACAAGCAGTATCGGACGGCCCTTACGGGCCGTACTTCCATGACCACTGTCCACAAGCTCCTTACAGAGGGCGCTAACGTGCTGTAATTGTGTATAATGTGAGATTTATGTGTCAGTCCCATTAGGATAACATGGGGGGCCCCGGGCGTCACCATGGCAACACCGTACAAAATACGATATGGGTGTCATTGACTTTTTTGATCGGGATGCCATCAACTATTTTTGTGCCAAATTTTATCCATTTCCGAGAAAGTAATTTTTTTCAGATAATGCATTTTTTGTTCTCAGCCTAGAGGGGGCGCTGTCGCGCCCAATGTCACTTTTTCACATTTGTTGTGTCCGGGGGTGAAAGGTCAATAAAATGTATATTTCCGATTTTTAATCGGAGTTGTTTGTGCGAATGGGAGCATTTTGTTGTTTCCGATAAGTCGCAAAATTCTTCGTAAAGATTGCGGCTTCGCCGCACACAAACCGTAAAACTTAGCCAAAAAATGTGGATAACTTTTGATGCCCCACATCTGTAGATGAGCTGGAGCGATTTGGAGCTCATTTGGTCAAACGCCCTAGGAGGAGTTCGTTAAAATGCGATGTCAGCGAAAACGCTGACTCAGCATTTTCCCACCTTCCTGTCAAAATGGCGGACTTCCGGTTTGTCTGGGGGCGTGGCCACAATAATATTTTTGTTTGTCGTCACATGACAAATGTCTGTACCGAATCTCGTCACTCTACGACAAAGTTGACGTTGGCCCCTCCTCCATAGGCGCAATGTATTTTCACTATTGTAGGTGGCGCTGTCGCGCCATTTTTATTTCCCCAATACGAAACACATATTTAAATTAATTTTTCACCGGACCTGAATTTTGGACAAAGTTTGGTGAGTTTTCGACTATGTTCAGGGGGTCAAATTGCTGCTCAAAGAGCAGAAGAAGAAGAAGAAGAAGAAGAAGAAGAAGAAGAAGCAGAAGAATAAAGAATAATAATAATATTTTTGCAAAAACAATATCGTCGCTTTCGCGACGACAACATATTATACATTTTTGGAAAGCTCTCAACCACCCCCACGCAGCCGTGGGGCTGGTATGACAGTTGGCCATATACCCCCATTCATTTTCATGCAATTATAAGTATACAGGGCCCACACCAGAGGTGTGGGCAGTCACTGTTTTACACGGTGAGTTTACGGTTGACATGGGGACAGCGCTTCGCGCTGTTTTCGTGCGCTCCGCGCACCTAGGTACAGTGCGCTCTGCGCACTGGGTTGCGATTACAATAGGCCCTTGCGACGGCAGGCCGCTCGGGCCTAATAACAAAATTAAATAGAAACAAAAAGAAACTCTACTATGAGAATAAAATTAATGATGCCAAAAATGACAGTAAGAAATTATGGAACATAATAAATGACTTAACAGGAAGGAATAGGAAATCAGCAGCTGCTTTTGTGGAAGTTGATGGAAATTTTATAACAAAGCCAAAAGAGATAACAGAATATTTCAATAGCTATTTTATAGGTAAGGTGGACAAGCTTAAGGCTTCATTGTCAAAGACCGACAATGCAAGATCAATTATGTTAATAAGAGGTAATATTATGAGGAATAAAACGTGTAAATATCATTTAAGAAATATATCAACATGTGAAGTGGAGAGAATATTAAAAAATCTTAAGAATAAACCAGCTGGTGTGGATAGTTTAGATGCCTGCCTCCTAAGGATGGTTGCTGATACTATAGCTCCTGCAGTATCTCATATAATAAATCTAAGTCTCACCAATGACAACTGTCCACAAGAGTGGAAGAATATAAAAGTAATTCCATTACCAAAGATAAAAGACTTCCATTTTCAGGGCAGAACAGTCGCCCCATAAGCTTACTGCCTGTATTAGCTAAAGTAATGGAACAAGTTGTTTATGATCAAGTGTATGACTACTTCTATAAAAATAATCTGCTGACCAATTATCAACACGCCTACAAACAAGGGCACTCTACTGGTACAGCTCTAACCCAAATTACTGACGACTGGTTAAAGGAAATAGAAAATAAGAAAACTGTGGGAACAATAATGCTAGATTACTCTGCGGCATTTGATGTACTCAACCATAAACTACTCTTGGAAAAGCTGGAGAGTTATGGTTTTGAGAAGTCATCCGTAACATGGTTTAAAAGTTATTTAAACACTAGATTCCAATCTGTATTTTTTAACAGTTACTACTCAACAGCAAAATCTGTAAAATGTGGTGTCCCTCAGGGCAGCTGCCTTGGACCCCTGCTCTATAATATTTACACTAATGAGATGCCATTGGTTCTTAATAAACCTAAAGTCGTTATGTACGCTGATGATTCAACACTTTATTCATCAGCACATACAAGCCAAGAATTAAAAATGATTCTGGATGAGGAACTCAATGAGGTTAAAAATTGGATAAATAATAACCAGTTGGTATTAAATACAGCTAAAACTGTGGTAATGGTAGTGGGATCAAATAAAAATATTAAACTTAATCCAGAATTACAAATATTTATAGACGGAGTGCAAATTAAACAAGTAAATGAGACAAAGCTGTTGGGAGTTATTGTTGACTGTAAGCTAACGTGGGCTAAACATGTAGAAATGATGTGTACTAAAATGGCTCGAGCAATTTCAATGATAAAAAGGCACAAATACGCTTTGACATTGAAAGCAATTAAACAAATTACACAAGCTCTGGTCCTTTCATATGTGAACTACTGCCCTACAGTTTGGTCTAACGCTACGAAAGAAGTTTTAAAGAGGCTGCAAATCCTACAGAATCGAGCAGCTCGTGTGGTTTTAGGCTGCGAGTATGAAACCAGCTCTAGAGTCATGCTTGATAAACTAAACTGGTTATCAGTCCAGGACAGAATACTCTATTCACTATTATCCCTCCTGAAAAACATTATAACTAATAAACGCCCTCAAATACTATTGAATAATCTGTCATTCAGTTCTGATACACATGATTATAACACCAGACAAATTTATTACTCCAAAAGTGCAATCAAACAGCATGAAAAGAACATTCTCTTACAGAGCGATGTGTGCTTGGAATAAATTACCAGAAACAATAACCTTGGAAGGTAAAACAAATACATTTAAACTAAGAATAAAACATTTTTATTAAATGGCCAGCAGTAAATTTTAAAATCATGAAAATAGTAAAAGTTAGTTTGAAAAAAGCTAAATAGATTTATGACTGTGGTGGACTGTGGTGTTTGGTGCACTGTAACTGTGTGTGCAAACTGCATGAAAAGGCAAAATAGTTAATGGATTAGAATAAGATTAATGTTGTGTAGATCTTGAAATGAAAACTGAGTGTGGAAATTCTGTGTTGTGATGTGAATGTGTTGTAAAAATGTTGGTACTATGTTTTTATACATTTACCAGTATGTGTATATTGTCGTTTTAATTAAATGTTGGAAGCATAGCAACAGTTTGGCTGCGCTAATGGGGATCCTTTCAATAAACAAACTGTGGAGTATTCTACGATCTGGCAGCGCTGAGCTCACTGGACTTTTGAATCTCCTTGATTGCAGAGTAAACTCAGCTGAGGACTCTCCAGCACACCTGTCTTCACTCCTACAAAGAAACGAAAGGGGAGGGAAGGAGCCAGCCACTCAGGGAGTGGCAGATGAGGCCTGAGGTGCTGTGACACATTTCTATGGCTGCATCCGAAACCATTAAATTGTAGCCTCTAAGTACTAACACTAGCTACTAATCCTTAACCTTTCATGGGGTCAACTGTTAGATCTCTATCCAGTTAGTGAACTAGAGCTTCAGCAGCATTTGCCCAATTCGACCGTCCTTACCCAGGGGAAGGGGAAGTGACATCACCAACAGCTATTCTTCTTCTTTAAAGTTCAGTGCAAGCCAAACAAAAGCGCATACCGCCACCTACTGTATATTGTCCAACAACAACATAGTGTCCAAATAAAGACATTTAAGGCGGGAAAAAAAGGAAAAGAAAGAAAGAGAAACATCCAAATGATCCTTCACATTTCCCTTTATTTTATCTCAACAGCTGTTTCATAAAGCTACAGTATGCAAATTAACCATGTGGCTTAAGTTTCTACTAAATGAAAACAAAAGCACAAACTACTTACTTACTTACTGAGAAGGCTCTTTAAAACCATGTGACTGTGCTGTGGTGACTCTAACATGTATTTTGTCACTTTTATAAAGTTTGGCTTGTACAGAATCTTATTTTTTATTTTTATTTTTTATCAAATGTGCACCTGTCAATCAACAGTGGTTGCGCATGAATCACTCGAGGGTGGGGCGAGGGGGGTGGGGAGATTGCCGCAGTGGCTTATGGGATGGCACATAGCTCCTAATCGCCAGTAAGTTAGCATCAGAGGTCCCTATGCTAAAGTGGCTATGATAGTTAGCATCAGAGGTCCCTATGCTAAAGTGGCTATGATAGTTAGCATCAGAGGTCCCTATGCTAAAGTGGCTATGATAGTTAGCATCAGAGGTCCCTATGCTAAAGTGGCTATGATAGTTAGCAAACAGGCCACTTCCCCTAACTCCTTACTAACTGGCAGACCAATTCGGACGCATCTTATCATGGCGGACGCTGACGCACATCCGGTTTGGCGTAAGACCTCTTACCAATTTAGTGGTTTCGGATGCAGCATAAATATTTCTATGATTGAAACCTTTACTATAATAATAAATGTTCCCCCGCCTTCACCAAGCGCATTTCTCCAGTTTTACCCAAATTTAAAAAGCTTCTCAACTTGAGTTTACAGACTATTGGCCAGTGTAACGCCTCATTTGAAAGCTAAGACCTACAAAACTGATATAACATTTTCCTCACGCCTGCCATATTGTCATGTTTTGTTTTTTGTGTTTTTTCATAACTTTTCTGTCGCTTTTTGTTGATTTTTGTGAATTTGTCATTGGATTTTTTTATGCTTTTCTTAATTGTGTTTTCATCCTCATTCACGTCTCATATTTGTCGCTATTTTGACGCTTATTTCAAGACGCTTTTAGATTTGGGTAAAGTCAACCTGGATAAATTAAAATAAGGTGGGGATTAAGGGGTTAACCAGAGGCTATTTGAGAAAAAACAAACATTAAATTAAACGATGGTCCGAGCCCTTCACATCGGTTTGAAACAATGACTGAAGCTACAGCACAGGAGCCTCCAGAAGGACGAGGTCAGAGCTGGATTAATAACAGACATCTTGGGGAAGTTCAGTGTTTTAAGGCGTTCACATGAAGGTTACAGCATTTAGAGGCTGTTTTACACCGTCACACAGAGTCCAGTGACAGCAGGACTGAAGGCTCTGAATCTACTGTGAGCAGGAGTGAATACAGGGCTTACAGGGGCATTTATTTATTTGAATTAGGACAATACATATTAATCAACATGTCAGCAAAAAGCATCAATGTCAATATACCAGAGTTAGCACAATAGCTCAAAAATCTTGAGAAAGCATATTTTCTCAAAGCAGCTTCACTGCTTCACTTGTATCACTGCCTAGCTAGCTAACTTTCTGGGCGCTAACAACAACACGAGGAAGAAAACCACGATGCAAATGCAGTTAAAGGCGAATAATATCCTTCTCATCTGGAGCCGCTCTTTAACTTTAACTCTCGTAAGTCTCAGGACGAGCTCATGTATTTCTCTCCCTGTCTCTCGTTCCCTCAGACGTGCAGTGCTGTGCAGTGATGCACACTGGTGAATATTGTCCCGTTCACCCGCTGTTTCTTAAACATTAATGTTAAAATCGAGAAAATGCAAATAATAAGCTCCACTTTACATTTGTATTAGTGTAATGTGAGCCTGATATTGATGAGCAGATGACGCTCTGAATAAGTCGTCCTCCACTGAGACTTTTACGCACGAGTTCATTCACATTTCTGTAGCAAAATGTGTTCCATGATTGTTCAGATGTTTAGTTTAACTCCATTTATCCAGCGATATCACATTTTTCCTAACATACACAATATGCAGCTTATATATAGCCTATGTAAATGGGTCTTTAAAAAATTGCTTATGATGCGAGATTAATTCCATCCATCCATCCATTTTCTTCCTCTTTATCCGGGGCCGGGTCGCGGAGGCAGCAGTCTCAGCAGAGATGCCCAGACTTCCCGATCCACGCACACCTCCTCCAGCTGTTCTGGGGGGACCCCGAGGCGACACCAGGCCAGCTCGGAGACATAGTCCCACCAGCGTGTCCTGGGCCTTCCACGAGGCCTCCTCCCAATAGGACATGCCTGGAACACCTCCCGAGGGAGGCGACCAGGAGGCATCCGGAACAGATGCCCTAGCCACCTCAGCTGGCTCCTTTCGACGTGAAGGAGCAGCGACTCTACCCCGAGCTCCTCCCGGGTAACTGAGCTCCTCACCCGATCTCGGAGGGTGCGCCCAGCCACCCTGCGAAGGAAACTCATTTCGGCCGCTTGTATTCGCGATCTTGTCCTTTCGGTCATTACCCAGATCTCATGACCATAGGTGAGGATGGGAACGTAGATCGATCTATGATTGAAACCTTTACTATAATAATAAATGTTCCCCCGCCTTCACCAAGTGCATTTCTCCAGTTTTACTCAAATCTAAAAGCTTCTGACAGACTATAGGCCAGTGTAACGCCTCATTTGAAGGTCAAGGTCAAGGTTTATTTATAAAGCACATTTAAAGTACAGTTGACACTGCCCAAAGTGCTGTACATGTTTCAGTGACAGACAAATATATATACACACACACGGTACAAAGTAACAACATAGAATGCTCAACTCAGCTCGTGTTGAAAGCCAACGCATAGAGGCGTGATTTTAAGAGAGACTTAAAGCTCTCGACAGATGAGGCTGATCGAATGCTCAAAGGGAGCTCGTTCCAAAGTTTGGGTCCAGCGACCGCAAATGCCCTGTCACCTCGGGTTTTTTTCTTAGAGCGGGGACAGGTTAAAAGCTGTTGGTCACATGACCGCAGGGCTCTGACAGGAGAATACAAAGTCAACATTTCAGACAGATACTCTGGAGCCAGGCCATTCAGTGATTTAAAAACCAACAATAGGATTTTAAATTGTATCCTGAAGGGAACCGGGAGCCAATGAAGAGACTGTAGCACGGGAGTGATGTGGTCATAGCGCCTGATGCCTGTCAGGAGCCGTGCAGCTGCATTCTGTACTAGCTACAAACGACGAATGGATGCAGCATCAAGACCGTGGTACAGAGAATTACAATAGTCCAGACGTGTAGAGATGAACATGTGGACTCATTTTTCCAGCTGATTAGAAGGCAGATATGGTTTTACTTTAGCAATCAATCGAAGCTGAAAGAAGCTTATTTTAACCACAGAGCTGATTTGTTTGTCAAATTTAAAAGAGCTGTCAATCATGACTCCAAGATTTTTACATGGGAGCTGAAGGGAACATCGAGATCAAGGGTCTGTTCAGTACTGCCGAACATAACAATTTCAGTCTTGCTCTCGTTTAAGTTAAGGAAGTTTAGCTTCAGCCAGTCTTTCACTTCCTGGAGGCAACTCTGCAGAGACTGCATAGAACTGCTTTCTGACTTAAGAGGCATGTAAATTTGGACATCATCGGCGAAGCAATGAAAGGAAATGTCATATTTTCTAAAAAAAACCAAGCCCAGTGGCAGCATATACAGGGAGAACAAAGCTGGGCCTAGAACAGAGCCCTGGGGAACTCCATTTGAAAGCTAAGACCTACAAAACTGATATAACATTTTCCTCACGTTGTCGTCACTTTTGTCACATTGTCATGTTTTGTTTTGTTTTTTGTGTTTTTGTTGCTTCTTTCATTGTGTTTCTCCATAACTTTTCTGTCGCTTTTTTTTTTTTTGCTTTTGTGAATTTGTCACTTTTTAATTTATTTTTCATCCTCATTCACGTCTCTTTTTTGTCGCTATTTTGTCGTTTATTTCAAGACACTTTTAGATTTGGGTAAAGTCAAGCTGGATAAAGTAAAATAAGGTGGGGGTTAAGGGGTTAACCAACAAACAAACATGAAATGAAATGACTTCAGATATGGTCCGACCCCTTCACTTCAGTATCAGACACAAACATGGCCCTGATATAAAGAAATAATGACAAACAGAAATGTCGTTGGAATGTGAGTCCTGGCCTCGTGTCTCCAGCGTGAGCCTGAAGGAAAGTTACAAGTGAAAGTATTTAGATTTTTCTTCTGAATCTCTGGCTCAAAGCCCAGGAAGTGTTTGTAAAGTTTCCCCTGAATGAACTTCCTCCTCTTTGCTTTTAGTTTCCCAACAGTCAGACAGGACAGACGGCTCAGAGTATCGACTACAAATGTTTTCACATTTGATATAAAAAAGCCCAATCTTCACAAACACGTCTTTAATTATTCACTGATGCAATGTTTCTCCAGAGAATTATATGAGTTTATATATATATGTGATTTGTTGAGCTTTGAACCTTGACATTCTTAGAGCTTTTTTTTTTTTAAATAATTAGTTTATTCAGAAACTAAACCAGATCCAAACTCCCTCTGAGCAAATCTTTGTCACAAAATAAAACCTGGCTCTGAACATTATTTAGATTTCTGCAATTTTTTTAACCCTTCAAATGCTTTATTTTTATACAAAAACAGAAAATGACAGAAAACTTTCTGTGCCTTTTTTCCTCATATTTCTGTCAGTAACAGCAAAACCTTAAACTGATGTCTTTAAATGATTATGTTTCCCCTTATATCCACCTGCATCTTTTGGAATCACACAAACTGTAGATTTGGGGAAAATCACTGAGCACTTTCATGTCAGAGGAGGATTATTGTTTCTGAAAAGTAACCACGGTGTTCTGAGGATGATCCGGCCTCCGTTTGTCAGACTGGACTCTGGACCCAAAGTGAGTCTCATTCACTCAAACTTACTCATGTTTAGCTTTGTTAATGCCTTTATATAAAGTGTCTGTTTCAGCGTTCGTAAAGAGAGTTGATCAGCAGCATTTTAAAACTCGAGCAGAAATGGTAAGTCACATTTTAATCTGTTTCTTTTTTTGCTCTAAATATGAGAAACATGGTGATGAAAAGGTGACAGCTCACAGGGGTTTACAGGTTTAAGGAAACGTCTCATTTTCTGCATTTTGGTCCATTTTTCTCATGACAAATGAACTCATAAATTCATAGTGCAAATATGGTGATTGATTGATTGATTTTTTTATTTCGAGCTACACAACACGGCACAAAAGCCAGGAAAAAAAATAAATAAATAAAATAATTAACATTCAAGCTCGAAAAGGAGTGGGAAGAAGACAAGCTTATTGACTCCACCCCTGTTCATAAACTTAAATGATAATGTGGTTGCAACAATAACACTGCTTAGTTCTTATTGTCTTACTAAACAATTAAGTTGGTTACATATTAACAGATGCAACAATGCATTACATTAAGTCACATTCAAAGTATGTTACACTTTATAACAAGTGAATAATTTTGTTTCCTATACCTATTTTATCATGTTGGTATTACTGTTATTCACCATCACCATTACAGCCCATATAAGATCAAAGTGTTTGAATGATACATAACATACTCCACATTTATTCATGAAAGGTACAATGATCGCAGACTGATTGATGCTCATGATAACAAGATTAGTCTTAATGATGTTAAAAAGGATTCGGGGCTTTTCTTTTTTCTTTTCTGTGTCTGGACCTGCTGCCAGAGGGGAGCAGCCCCTGAGCAACAGGACCATCATTTGTTAAGTGTCCTATACTTTGCATTAAAAGAGACAAATTTTAGGAGTCTGCTGCCAGAAGAGGGTTTCCTCGAGCTGCCGACCCCCACATGTCTGCCCTGTACTATGGGTTATGTTGAATGCAGAGTACGTGGATATGTGCATGTTTTAATTGTAAGACTTTAATTCCTTTATATTACCATCAGCATCAATAGCAATACCTCTGTCTGAATCGATTAAGTTTGATTCTAAGAATAATCTATAGATTGTTAGGTATTAATGCTAGACTATTAAAATAATGATGATAATTAAAGCCGCAAGCGGCATTTAGAGGCCCTCGAGGGTCTCGTTTGGCCGGTTGACGCCGGTGGCCGCACGCCGCCCCAATAACCGGGAGGCGCTGGGAATTTGTGTTCATGCAAAAGTGCTTTTTATTTACTCATGTATCCTGTTTTCTTAGGTTTTCCACCTATTGCAATAAATGAAATGTTTGCAAATAGTTGGCTTTGGAGTGTAGTCCTTTTACTAGTTCGGGAGGAGAGTTTGTCCCCTTCAAGAGGGGCCTGCACAAGTTAACATCATGGCACCTGTCCGATGAAAATCACCGAGGCAGGAAGAAACTTGACCGTCATAAAGATAGAAAATCATAGTGACTCGGGTAATTTTTTTAAGTTAAAGCTTTTTTATTATTATTAGTGTTTTAACGTTTTAATATAAGAAGAGTATTCAAATAATAATGTTTTAAAAGATGGTTTGGATTTCTGTATTTTAAATGTTTGAAGAGGTGAAGACGTCTAAAGAAATAATAAGGTTTGTGACTCTATTAATTAGATGATCACTGATTTCTCATTGACATTACATGGTCGGCATGGCAACAGTATACAATGGTTTACCTCTATCTCTGTCATTATCATCATCTTTATTATCAGACTCGACACACAAACAACACATATTTTACTGTACCCGTGCTTCCACAGAGCTGACTGGTAACGTACGGCACTGACAGTAAGATTCACCAGCTCATTTAAACGGTGTGTGTCAGATTCCTCATGAGAGCATCAAAAGTACAAACAAAAACAATAGACTGGCGCTTGTGAACCTTGTTTTTTTTTCAACAGGATTGTAAATGCATTTTTATAAGCCACTTTGAGCTTTTTGATGGAAGCCTTTTTAAATCTGCTCACAGTGAGGCTGTTACAGAACATTCTGCACAACTGAGTTTTTACAACGTCTGAACACGTATGATATTTTCTGAGAAGAATGTTTGGGCATAAAGTGCACGGCACTAATGATGAACGTCATCCTGTCAGTGTCCAATAAGGAAGTGAAATTATAAACATCAAAATAAAATTGCTCAAACTAAAGAAAGCTTAAATATAATTGTGTTACCTGTTTGAGCAACGATTGTCTAATGTGCTGTATGCACTTTAAAGAGGGACAGTTTGTATACTTATGTACTAATTAGTGTTTCATATTTCCATATATCAGACAGTTCAAACGTTGATTGTTACAGAATGAAATAAATATTCCCAATAACCAGGCAGTCTATTCACATATGCTCTTTACTGTCTCTCTTTCCTCAGTTACTGTTAAAACCAAACGGACCGTGAAGGAGACAAAGCCGTACAGGTGCAGCTCTGGGGGAACTGCAGACTCATATAATCCATTTCTACATAAATGTTACATTTCCTTTGGCTGAGCACCTCCTACAGGCAACACCTGGAAGTGCAACGAGCCAGAGAAGGAGAAACCACTGACCCTGACCTTTAGTGGTTTAATGGGACAGTTTATTATTATTATTATTAGGCCCGAGAGCCTGACAGGGTCCGGGCCTGTTGTTATTGTACAGGCAGTGCGCGGAGCGCACTGACGAAAGACGTGCGCGTAGCGCACGTCCCTAAAAGAGCGCGGAGCGCTCAAGAAACAGAGCGCGGAGCGCTCCCCATGCATTTCACAGTAATAACGATACTCCCGGCACCCCGACCTGTCCGGTGATATAAGCAACCCAGTCTCACAGAAAACTATAACAGTTTAACAATATGGCACTCATGAAAATGTGTCTATTTCACAGTTTCACCTCCCAAACTGTAGCTATTCTACACTTTTTTGTTGTATTGATTTTATTAGAGTCACGTGACCTTTCCGAACCTTCTGTGCGCTACAGTTAAAATGGCCGACGTTTGTCACATTTTCGGGACAAAATACATTATTACTGCTTATTTAAGGCATTTATATCACATTTTCTTCTAAATCTGGCGAGAAATGTGTAACTTTGATTAAATATATTAAAGTACTGGCTTTTCAAAAGCTTTAGATTTCGAGTTTGACCAAAGTTTACATATTATTGTTTTATTGTTACAGTTTAAATTGTGCGCGTTCTCGTTGGAGCACACGTGATGCGCCCTGCTTTATGCAAATTTACTTCAATGGTTCTGCGTCTGTGTGGAGCTCTATATATGTTCTTATATGTCTATGGTTGCAGTCAAAGGTGAATTTTGAAATGTACTGATATCTAAATTATTCTGATGATGTATATCAAGATTATAGCGCATATTTATTATCAGCAATAATGTGAAGACTGTGATATTAATTGGAAAGGTGTTTTGTTCCATAAAGGTTAGCCCCGAAAAAGCACATTTATAGTTTTTAATGGAAGCCTATTTTATTTTATTTTAGAATTATTATTTTTATTATTTTTTCAGAAAAAGGTAAACAGAACCGAAGATCGCTTACGTTTCCACACGGACCCGTTTTAGTGACGCACCCATTTGCCGTCAAGTTCTGAAAGTTTGGTGACTTGTTTTTAATCGTGTTCTGTTCATTTACCTGCTTCCTAAACATAGGTGAACTCTTCTAACGTCTACCATAGAGACTTGCTGTAAGCTGTACGTGAGTATATTTTTGCTGGGATACATTATGAGCTACTTAAGTTTTTGTTAGACAGGATTTTATTTAGTATTTTTAATAATGCAAGTAATTATTCAGTGCTGAACCTCTAAATGAGGATCTAAACTGATTAAATCAGGACTAAAGCATGTCTAACAAACATCTTTACCAAGGACCAAAACCATTGGATGCAGGTCATTCCTGTATAGTAGGAGTAGAACTTTTTTCATCTGCTGTAAACATATTATTAGTAATGAATCATTCATTCCTTTCTTTGTGCAACGACAGACAGACGTCTTTTCTGAATGGAGAAGATGGAGGATTATCCACTCTACTGCATCAAACGACTCCAGGTTTGCACATCAGTCAGAGGGCTGCACAAGTTTGGAGAAATATCTACTTGCGATTTTTCAGACAGGTTTTGCAATTGCAGTTACATTTTTGTACTTTTGTTAATACAAAAACCTTGTAATTGTGACCATGTAAAATAGATAAAAATAAGGGGCAACACCCGCTGATAACGTCTTCCTGAATATTTCACTGAAGACACTAAAGTGTGCAGAAGTTTTGTGGCAATCGGCTCTCATTTAAGCTAGGCTTCTTGTCATGAATGCTGAAGTTGGCTTTGCCAAAGCTATTTTGTAAATGTTTTGTGGTGTTTAGAGGCACTGTTTGAGGGGATAATATGACTGACCAAGCTTGTGTGGATTGGTCCTTTCTTTACCTTTGTTTTAATAATCATTTTATGTTTATGTCCCAGCATTACTGATCTGCACCCTAGAATGTTTTGATGACATCTCTTGAAGTGTTATGACCATCGAGCACAGCAGGTAAAATCACGTTATACAGAATAATTAGCCTCTGAATTAGCTGCTGTGGTGTTATATTTATACGGCAAACCAGAGCGCCCAAAAGCATATCGAGCATATCAGGTTCTGAGCATAATTCATACACAATTGAAGCTTATCTCACAAACAGTCACTCAACTCCACACAGAACAGCCGTGATGAAGTGATTGTAGATGGTATGCAAGTGATGTCACAGCATTCAAACCAGTGTTAATTTCGTCGACTAAAATGTTTCATCATAATTGTAGTCAGTCATATTTTTGTGACTAAAATTAGAAAATTAAAAGAGACTAAAATGATGTTGATTTTAGTCTCTTTTCATTTTCACGTTCATTTTCAAAAATATCTGGATATTTTAGTCCAGTTTTAGTCTCATGAACAACTTAACTTAACAAACAAATTTAGTTTTAGTCCAATTTTAGTCACAAAAATATGACTGACTACAATTATGATGAAACATTTTAGTCGACGAAATTAACACTGATTCAAACAGAATAGCAACAGAAGCTAAATGAGTGGCAGTAAAACGTTATGTTTGGGGTTTTTGCCTCCCATTTCTGACAAATGCTTAGAGTGAAATGATGCGTTCCCTCTATTTTGGTACAAGGCAAGATACACATTTGGATTTGCCACCAGGTGGCTAAATAGTCTAAATCTGTTGTCACAAAGTAACACTGAAATTAATATTTGCTCCAAATCTCAGAATTCTATAACATCATATGAAATTTTCTTCATGATATGTTAGTAATGACGTTTGTATTTGCATAAGTGCTTCTCTTTTTTTCCGATTAATTCACAAGTGTTAAACATGTAATTCAATTTCACGTTCTAATGCGTTTGTCTTTTTGTTTTGTTTTTCACAGATCAAGACATTTACAGAAAATCGGGGACGGACACCTGTGCGTTCTGTCAGAATATGAAACGTATGTTATTATCTTCACATGGTCTATAGTTCAGAGTTCATCTGCATGTTTGAGCCAGAACTTGCATGTGCAAGTTTTGTTTTGTGCTACATATGCAAATGTATAACCTTAAATTATATCTAAAAATCTAATCAAACAAAGGCAAAAGCAGCTACCTGAGTAGTAATTGTCAAACAGCAAAGAAAAGTGTGCCATCAAAATGTGCACATTTACAGAATGTCTTGTGTTTAAACTGAATAAATAAGATTTCTTTCTTCTCCAGCTTTTACCGGCAAAAAGACTGAAGATTATGCATCTTTATAAACACAAGCCATAAGGGACTTCTGAACAGTTCTTTGTCTGATCCGTCAACCAGAACCTGTTTGCTATTGGAGACCCGACAGCAGAGCTCCAGGATCATTCAGGTTCAAAAAAGCTGGAACTGAAAAGAAATATTCAATCTTATATTCAAGTTTTCAAGTTTGATGCGGTTGGTCATCAAAATCTAACAGAAAAAAAAACTTGAAACACAAAGTTGAAAAAAATAATAATAATGAAAAAAAAGAAAAAACAAGTTGGAAAATTGGCTAAATTTGGAACATTTTGAAAAAATAAAAAAGGTTAAAAATGGAGGGAAATATAAGAAGTTTCTTGGTTGTTTCACCTCAAACGAATGACACAAATGTAAAAGAAATAACAAAGACAATGGAAGGAAAAGGAATTATTTAACATTATTAATCTGTTTTATGGTTCAGTGCCCAGCTCTACTCATTAACGACTTTTGCTTTAGTTTTAGCCACAAAAATATCACTTTAGCTGAAATTATGACGGAATATTTAGTATTTCGTAGCTTTTTGTGACGCTTCTTTCAGGCTCCGGTTTGTTATTGTTTGTTTCCAGCGCTGGTTCCTGTATCCTCCAGACCAAGAGCCGCACTTTCATCCCAATGTCAGCACTCTGTTCTGGGTCACTCACATCTACCCCTCCCTGCCCCTGGAGGAGGCGCCGCTGGAGTGCACCATCCGGCCCGGAGAGGTAACACCAGGACTGGACCAGGACTGGACCAGGACAATGGATAAACCAGAACTAAAGCTGGGACTAAAAGAGGGATAATAAAAACCATATTGTCCAAAGGTTCACACTTACTGTTACTTTGTCTTTGTCAGAGGTTAAAGAGTACCTAAACGGGCCAAAGCCTTACCCCACCCACAAACTAAAGTCAAAGAGTGCAGTGAAAGAGGCGTCTCTGAAGTTTGGGGGTGCCATGTGGGGGGTGAGTGTTTGGGCCTTTGCATTGGCACAATCACAGCAGACTGATTACGTGAGAGGGACTTGGTTTTAAACCACAGGTACAGGGGCGGGACAATGGGCGGGACAATGGCGGGACAATGGGCAGCACCTGATGACGATGTGTGGAGCTGGTGCTTATGACGTTCTGTGGAGGCCGTGGACACGTCTCCAGCCAATCAGGAAATTCTAATTTAGTAGCAGAGTTTACCCTGAAGGGGGCGCAACCCATTGGTTTTCAGACCAAAGTTAGGATATAACACATGTTTGCGCTATAATGTCAGAATAATGTCAGGGACCAGTGGACAACACTATGAGACACACATTGAGACAGTTTATCAGTAAAAAAAACTTGATTTGGTTTTAGTTGCTCTTTAAACCTCTGACCCTCGCTGTAACGGAGCACATTTTCTCCAGTTCAGCTTTATCCAAATCTAAAAGCTTCTCGACTTTAGCTTCCAACCATTTCATTTGAAAGGAGGTCAGGAAATGTCCATTGTCTCTACCCGCTCTATAACCTGTGTTCGAAAATGCCCTTTTGCAACATCTTTAATTTACATGTAATTGTTTTTGACTCATTTTTGTTTTCTCTTTGTTGGGAACATCTGTATGTCACTGTGTTTTTATTGATTTAGAGAGCTGTGTGTGTTTAAATGGCTGAGTGAGTGAGTGTGTTTTCATTTGTTGTGTCCAGGTCTGTCCTCCTACATCTGTTCTGTTTCGGGACGATTGATGGTGCGTCTCAAGGGGATTTCCTCTCACTGTCTGAGGTTTTGATCTTTCAGGGAAATGCGTGAATAAAATGTATTTTGTTTTATTGTGTGCACTGGTGGTGGTTTGTTCCATATCGCACAGTATTTTTAACATGTTTTCACTTAATGGCGGTGGCTGAGTGGTTAGTTTAGATGTTCTCACAGTGTGGGTTTGTTTCCTCTAGTTTTTATCAGCCTAAAACATGTACAATAAACCTCCAGCTCCGTAGGCCTGAACAGAATCCTGGCTCAGACTTGATCCACTGCTCGTGACAGGTTTGAAACACGGAGCGATGGAGAGACTGAAATACTGATAAGAAATGATTTTCTCGCTGAGACTGTGTAACATGAGTCTATAGAGGGTATTGATATTTTTTTCCCCAATTGAAATTAAATTGTTTTTAATTCCAGTTGCCTAATATAAAATAAAATGTTTTATATTTGTTATTATGCAAATTGAAAGGAATTAAACCTTTTCCCCCCAATCATTTCATTAGAGTAACTTACAAACCAATACATTTTCCATATGTATGTTTATGTTTCTGACATATAAACATAAATGTAAGGGAGACAGAATCGAATTTATTCTCAAACTCGAATGGGACTGGGATTAAAATTCCTTCTTGCATTCCTGAGTCTTTCATTTGAATCTTTTTATTAATTATAAACATTCATATGAGGCAGAATAGACGTAAACACCATCACAAAATTCAATGACAATAATCCACATGAGCTCTTACATTTCTTCCTCAATTTCACACACACACACACACACACACACACACACAAAAGATTTCCCTGTTTTACTAATAGGCTTCAGTTTAAAGTTCCTAATTCCCTTTAGTTGATGCCCTCCTTCTTTACGACTGAACTTCTTCTGTATATTTCCAGGTAAATCGTTTTTTAAGAGCTGTGGTATATTCTACAAAATCGATTTTTAATAATTTAGTTTAATTTTTTTTTTAGGCAGTTTTGAAATCAATTACTGAAATGTTCTTATGTATTTTGTTTTGTATCTGATGTGCCTCGAGAAAAAAAAAATAAATAAACAAACAACTAAATACATTTTAAAAGGATGGTGGATCGTTTGCCTCTCCAGAGCCGTTCCCGCAGTTTAATTATGATTCGGGACGTTTTTTTGTTTATTTTTTTGTAACAGTAAAAAGCCTAAAACGTTAAAGTGGTTAGCTTTGTTAGCTTTAGCTTTAGCATTAGCTCGTGAGTCACGTACGGACGGAGCAGCGTCAAGTCTCGAGGACGGAGGGAGGTAAGAGCTGCGAGCATCGACTGCTCTGATAAAAATATATACTTTATACAGTTAAAAGAAGGTGTAGACGTTAAAGTGCGTACTTTAGATTTGCATTAACCCAAGGGGCCTCATAGACTGATATTTGTGCTGAGTTTTAGATTTTATGAGCGAATGTGATGATTTGTACATTTACAGTTGAGCTAACGTTAGCTGTTAGCTTAATTCGTGCTACAAATGTTAGATTTTTTTTTTTACCATAATGAGGTGGGTAGTAGGCTAAGAGAACTTTACTGTGAAATAATTTTACTCAAGAAGAAGTCAAAAGTAAATACTCAAGAGTAAAAAAAAGTATTTGAGGAAAATGCTTGGGCAGTGAGTAACTGAGTAACTAAGTAAAGTTCTCACAGGCTTCATTAGAGACATAATTATGACTACCCGACCCGTATTGTCGGGATACATCGTTTCTGTTCGGGCAACTGTTAACCTCTTAACCCCCGCCTTCACCAAGTGCATTTTCTTCAGTTCATCTTAACTCAAATCTAAAAGCTTCTTGAAAAAAGTGCAATAACACGACTAAAAAGTGATTTAAAAAAAAGGCCCAATAACACAAAAAAAGTACAAAAAGCAACAGAAAAAAGCGATGAAAACAGGAAACCAAAGGGACGATAACATGGCTAAAAGTGATAAAAAGCAATAAATAAGTGGCAAAAGAGCGACAAAAACGTGTCGGAAAAACAACAATAACACAATAAAAAAGCGATGAAGAAAACCCCAGACAAAAATGCTTTAGAATGTGACAACAAAGGGGCGACAAAAAAGTTACAATCAGTTTTGTAGGTCTTAGCTTTCAAATGAGGCGTTACACTGGCCTAGAGGCTGTAAACTGCAGTCATGAATCTTCTAAGATTCGTTACCACTTTGTTATCATCATTGCAATATCCTGAGTAAGTACAAACTGCTCAGTTTTGACAATCTAATTCTATACAACAATCTAAGAACTATATTCAATATAGCCATATGTGGCCATACCGCCTTGCGATGCCCAATCCCGTCAGACCTTGGAAGCTAAGTAGGGCCTGGTTAGTACTTGGATGGGAGACCGTTCAATAACACCAGGAAGCCTAGCGAATGTAGTGAGTGAGTGGTTGGTGGTGGCTGATGTGCGCAGACTGGTTGCCTCGCTTATCATCACCGAGTATGGAGTGAATGAATAATGCACCAAATTGTAAAGCGACTTTGAGCGTCTGGAAAAGCGCTATATAAGACTAATGCATTATTATTATTATTATAGCCGCAAAGCGGCGATTATCGGCCCTCGTCGACCACCCTGCCTAAAGCAAGGGGGCGCTTCGCGCCCTTTTGTCTCCGTCAATCTAAAATTATGGTATTGCTACTGCCTTTATGTTTGTTTTTTACTTTTTTCCCAAGGGTCTTAGTTTTAGGATTTTTGGAATGCACTAACGCGCACTCCGCGCTCAATTTAGACATTATACAGAGAAAAATTAGTATGAATTTGTATCACACTATATCTGCAAACTGAAGCATATTTTACATTTTATTTAGGGCTGCGGCTGCGCCGCAGAACATCCACAAAGGTTATCCAAGTACTTTGGAAAACCGAGTGACAACTTTGTCGTCACTCTACGACAAAGTTACCCCATAGGCGTAATGTATTTTCACTTTTGTAGGTGGCGCTGTCGCGCCATTTTTTATTTCCCCAATACGAAACACACATTTAAATACATTTTTCACCGGACCTGAATTTTTGGCAAAGTTTGGTGAGTTTTCGACTATGTTCAGGGGGTCAAATAAGAGCAAAAGAAAGAAAGAAAAATAATAATATTTCTTGGAAAACAATATCGTCGCTTCGCGACGACACCATATTATACATTTTTGGAAAGCTCTTAATGACCCCACGCAGCCGTGGGCTCGGAGGTGGATGACAGTTGGCCATATACCCCATTCATTTTGCTGCAATATTAAGTATAAAGGGCCCACACCAGAGGTGGGCAGTCACTGTTTTACATGGTGAGTTTACGTTTGTCATGGGGACAGCGCTTCGCGCTGTTTTCGTGCACTGCGTTGCGATTACAATTAGGGCTGGGCGATATGACGATATTAGACCGTCTTACGATCTCCAGAGCTGACGATCTGTTATTTTTGTGGGATCGTTTATCACGGTTTTATGCACTTCAGCAAAGTTGAGTCTTTTCACCGTCAGTGAAGTAAACCCAAGCCACGCACTTTCTGCTACGCAATGTCGGACGCTAATGTGAGCGTTTGGCAGCGAGCCGCTCCTCTACAGCGACAGCGAGCCGCTCCTCTACAGCGACAGCGAGCCGCTCCTCTACAGCGACAGCGAGCCGCTCCTCTACAGCGACAGCGAGCCGCTCCTCTACAGCGACAGCGAGCCGCTCCTCTACAGTCACATACACAACTAGGCTCCTCAATCTAGAGCTTTAAACCCAGCGTTCTGTCTCTATTTCAGAGGTATTTATGTCAGTGTCTGTCCCCTGTAACGCCGCTGCTCTGCGCAGATCGCAGCATGTGTTTATTTACCTGGCGACACATGTGTGAAGAAGCGAGTGTGTCCTTTGTCCTTACAGTTCTGTCAGGCGTCGCATCCTTCTCATTTGTTCAATTTAAATCCTGGACCGTGTTCACAAATGCGCTGTTTATCCATGTCTTTGAAAATATAAGGTTCCCAAAAGCACCGTCAGTCTGAGTTCATTCGCCTAACAGTGACAAACTTCTTCCTGTTTGAGTTTTACACAATAAACGTCACTGCATGTTATCGCTTTATTAAGGGTGTTTTCACACAGGCTCTAGTTAGGTCGACTTATAGGGACTTTCGGTCGAGCGTGCCACTTTAGGGTCAGTGTGAATCTAATCGCAGCACTTTACGACAGTGTAAACAGCCGCTCCGACTGCGGCTGAAACAGGAGGTCTCGGAGCGGCGCGTCTCGCTCTCCGCGTCGAAGCGGTTGTGGTGTGAAGGCGGACGACCTCTGGTGAACTATTCTCGCTTTGATGCCTCTTTTTTCACGAAGAAAGAATGACTACGCGCTGCATGAGGACGTTTGGATTGCTGGCAAAATGGATTAACTTTAAATCATCAGGTACGCCTCTCTTTCCTGTCTTCCACTTCCTGCTGCAGTGAAACTTTCCTCCATGTGCTGATTAAGTACATTTCTCTGTGCTGCGCGTCTATAAGCCTCAGTGTATTTAACCACGAGGGAGAGGAGTGAGCACAGTAACATCGGGGGAGTGTGCACGTACGTGCGCGCGTGTCAGTGTCGGCACATTGACAGGTCGATGCCCGTTGTCATGGGAATAAGTTCGTTGAACAGCTGATCGTTGTTATGGGGCTGATGTTGCGATGTTTGTGCGAGCGCGTGTGAACACAGACTTAGCTAACTTTGGAGTAAATACAGTTGGAGCTAAGGCGGTCTCGAGGCGACCGACAAAGCTCCAACATGTGTGAAAACGGCCTAAGACTCTTATTGTGAAAGGCACAACGACAGAGCGTTACATTTACAGAAGCTCGACGTCATGAGAGAGACGTCTCAGAAAAATGCCAAACAGCAACAGACACTAACAACAAGCCTTTAACAAACTTATTCTTTAACTTACTTCTACTTAATTTTATTATCTGGAGTTTTATTGTGTTTTTCATTTATAAAGTGAGTTTGCTTTAGGTCCAAGTCTAGGATTGCTGTGTTGATTATCACAAAGTTGAATAAATTAGTGTAGTATTTTTCTTCTTCAGTGTGTAATTTAAGTATTTTGTCATTATAAAAAATCGTGATAAAATCGAAATCGTAAGTTTATAATTCAAAATCGTGATATTCTATTTTTGCCATATCGCCCACCCCTAATTACAATAGGCCCTTGCGACGGCAGGCCGCTCGGCCTAAATATTCCCATACGAAACAATGTTCCCGCTTACGCGGGTACCATAAACTATATATTTTCGGAAAGCGCTCGCGCATTCCTACCTCATGGTAGAGGTCCTGGGTCACTGACGGGCACAAAGCTCTCATTCGCCCATTGACTTTTATGGGCTCTGTACAATTACAATGTTGATTTTTGCATTATATATGTATGTGCACGGGACGTGAGTGTTTGACGCGCTCGTTTTGTGCGTTTTGTTCGCACTTTGGGGGAGTCCAATTACAATGTTCGTTTTCTGATACATGTGCACGTGCACGAGAGGAGTGCGTTAGTGCATGTTTGAGAGGAGGCGAGCGCTTCGCGCTCGTTTTGTGCGCTCTGCGCACTCTATACGATTACAAGAGCCCCTTCGCCAGCCCTGATGGCGCTCGGGCCTAAAAATCACTAATAATACACCTCCACCACCACTGAAGAACTGGAACTGAGAGTTCTGGTTGAATACGCGTGTTATTGCAGGAACTAGTATTACCTGTTGTTATTATAGAGTGAAGAAAACAAAGCATTTTGAAATTTAACCAGACGGAATGTATTTTCTTGAAGGCTTTGATTTGGATGTGAAACCCCAGACCTGAGACGAGAGCCACACCGATCAGAAGAACCGAAGTGAGGATTCTGGAAGGAGTATGAACAAAGGTAAGAGTTTTCTAATGTCTGACTCACAGTGACCGCCTCTTAAAGAGGTGAAGCGCTGATAGTTGAATCTCACTGAGTCTGAGCAAGAATTTAAAGTGTTTATGACTGTTCTTTATGTTGTTCCGTAGTAAATGTTAATCATAGCTCTACAACAGTCAGGTAGTATTTTACGAGGAACAAGTTGTAGAAATTGGAGATGCATCGATTCACTTTAGTCATGAATTGATACATATTTATATTTGAAGGTCACAATTTTGATTTGATTCAATACATTCAATGTGCTGAACAAATACTACTGACGCTGGAGAGACAGATGACCTCCGGGAAAGACCGGCGTGGGTGTTTAGGGCCAGCAACCCTAAACACAGCACTCGCAAGAGGGCACCGAGTCTCCCGAGAGGGGGGAGGATGAGAGACTCAATGGGACGGATCTTTTGGTTACGGCTAGGACACGAACAATGACACAGAGAAAGCACACCCAAACCACCATCACTGGAGAGTTACCAGAATACACTAGGCCAAGACTAAGTGTAGGAAGAAGGAGATGCAGGTGCAGCGCACAGATTTAGAATCTGGTGAGACATAGGAAAGCCCCAACCAGGAAGCACCCCGCAGCGTTGGAGATTTCTCAGCATCTCAATCACCTGTACCCAAAGAGAGCACTTCACATCCCTTACCCCAGTCTGAGCCCATGAAGGAGCGGATTAGGTGGCCAAAAATGTCAGACAGTAAAAGTGAGAACCTTTGATTAAGACCTGAATCGAATCCTCGAGGTCACGCCAGTTGGCACTGCAGAACGCAAATTAAACATACTTGCAGAGATCACATACAACCTAGCAAGGGAACGGTTTGGAGCAATTGAGCATAGAGCAAACACCAAGGTTGTGAGACAATCGAACAGAAGAGAGAGAGAAATTCACAACCTGAGGAAAGAGATTAAGGGCCTAAACGAGAGATAGTTGTGCAGAGGAGAAAGAAGGGATTAAGGAAATCACAATTAGCCTCCGGGATTGCCTTAGGAGACTAAGGAGGGTGGAAAGAACAAGGAATCTGAGAAGGGAGAGAGAGAAGCGGAGGGCTCAGTTCACCAAGTCCTTACTTGGAGAAGCAAGATCAGGGAGCTTGAGTAGTCCCAAGGAGGAAGTGGAGGCATTCCTCAAGGAAACACGGCAGAAGGCAGAAGGTCGCTTTGTCCCAAAAGACTCGGCAATCATTGGCCAATTTAGAACCATCTCATTACTTAGTACTGAATGCAAAATCTTCTTCTCAGTTGTGGCAAAGAGGTTGTCTGCATACATGATCGAAAATGGATATGTTAACACCTCAATCCAAAAGCGGGTTTTCCAGGTTTCTCTGGATGCCTGGAACACACAGGAGTCCTGAGTCAGATGATTCGAGAGGCCCGGATGAAGAAGGGGACCTAACAGTTGTCCGGCTAGACCTGACAAACGCCTTCGGGACTATCCCCACGATCTAATCCGGACAGCTCTGGAGCACTACCACATCCCAGACCATATCAGGGTTATGATCATCACCTACCTGGATCGAATCAAGCTTCGCTTTAAGACAAGGGACAACGTCACACAGTGGCAGCATCTTGGGAGAGGGATTGTCACAGGATGTACAGTGTCCCCCATCTTGTTCGTCATGGGTATGAACCTTCTGATCCAGGCAGGAGAGAAGGTAACTAGAGGACCTATGATGGACACAGGGATCCGGCAACCAGCCATCAGAGAGTACATGGACGACCTCACGAGACCTCGCAAGATTAACTCGCATCTTAGGAAGTGGCTAGGAATTCCACCTAGTTTTACATCAGTCGGGCTGTACATTAGATCTGGACAACTACAACTGCCCCTCTCTTCTCTGGTTGAGGGAATTTCAAGTAGCCAAATGCAGGGTGACCTTCAGAGACTCTAAAGACAGCAAAGTCAGAGAGGCTGGAATAACAAGGTCTGGGCAAAAGTGGGAGGCCTCTGCATCTCTGGCTCGGGCTGAAGAGAACCTGAAGCTCAAGGACATCATTGGAACGCCTTGCATAGGGCGGCAAGGTTTTGGAATGACCCACTTCCAAACATGGAGGAAGGCCAATGTGGCAGAAAGGAGATCTATGCTTCAGGCAGAAATAAGGGCCCTAGAGGAGGAGCCAAGGAAAGCTAGGGCAGTCAAGCTAGGATGCCAGGGAGCCTGGACGAAATGGGATCTTCCCAAGAGAAAAGTAACCTGGAGTGACCTCTGGAGGCTTGAGCCCTTCCGGATTTACTTCCTGCCATCTACCTTTCCTTCTCCAGCAAACCTCCTCAGATGGGGTTTGAGGGATGATCCGATGTGTAAACTCTGTGGGCAAAGAGGAACCATGGCCCACATCTTGACAGGATGAAAGACAGCACTCGCCCAGGGCAGATACAGATGGCGCCATGACAAAGTATTGACTGTGCTTGCTGACATTTTAGAGCGGGCAAGAACCAGGAAGTGTCATCACAAATCAAGCCGTCCACTGCATAGCATTGTCAAGGAGGGAGCAAAGCTACCAGGACCCAGTAAATCTAGGGCAAGTCTGCTGGAGACCGCCCATCCGTGGGAACTCAAGGTTGACCTGAAGAGAAGGATTCAGTTTCCTGATGTTGTCCACACATCCTCAGGCCCGATGCAGTATTGTTCTTTGCTGCAGGAAAGAAGATCATCCTGGTGGAACTTACTGTGCCATGGGAGGAGGGGTGTGAGAAGGCATTTGAAAGGAAGTCACAGTGCTACAGTGACTTGGTGCAGGACTGCAGAGACAAAGGCTGGCGGACGTGGTTGTACCCTGTCGAAGTGTGCAGAGGGTTCCCTGCCCAATCAGTATGGAAGGTGCTATTTGCCGTGGGAGTGAGGGGTTCAGAGAGGAAAAAGGCAGTGCAAAGACTGGGGGAGGCGGCAGAGAGAGCCTCCTGTTGGATTTGGAATAGGAGGGAGGAGCTGAGCTGGCAGTCAGGGGGGAGTGAGTAGTGGCTGGCCTACACTGCTGAGCCGCCAACAGGAGAGTGTTATGGTTCAGGGTCGAAACACTCAATGATTGTTGGAAACCATCTGATGACACAACCCCTGGCTAACGGCTCCAGTCATTACCAGATGACTGAAGGAGAAGCATCTTTGGATGTATGCTATAACTATTATTCTTTTCTATTTTAGTATCAGTTTGAAAACTGTACATTAAAGCCATTTAGAGTGATTTTGTTTCATTACATAAAACGACAAACGTCTGCTCATAGCAGACGTTTCTGGGTAATTTCGTTTTTATTTCAATTTGAAAAATGATTGAACGAATGATACACAGATTGTTACTGAATAAACACACTCCCTTCAGAATTCAGCAGTTCAGTGACAAAGGGGACAAAAGAGTTGGAGAAACGATTTGTTTTCCAAAAAGGTACATAAAAACAACGTCCAAAAGGCATAAGCGAGAAAACTGAGGACAGAGCATGGAGAGGCTGACCCAAGATACATTTAGCTTCTTTGGCGCCTGCTCCTCCCATAGAGACTAGAGATGTACCGATCCGCTTTTTTGAGCGCCCAATCCAATCTGATATTTTGACACTTTATCTGGCCGATACTAGCCTGGCCTTAGCCATCCGTAAACTCCGGTCAATTATATTTTCCCTGCATGTACGTCTGGGTTTGATCTCAGTTGCTGCGTTTATCGGTTGAATTTCAACCTACCACTCGGCGAGCGGGGGAGGCGGGTGTTGTCGGTGACGTCAAGCATTTGCGCCGCATTTGCTGGTTGTAGTTCGGCAATGGCGGCGGATACGAACGTAAAGGTAGCTCTTCAATCCGTTCTGGCTCAGCTCCCAAATATCCAGAAATTATAACTGAAGCCTTGGAATACGCAAGGAATGCTCCCAAGAATTATGATAGCTCGCTTCACTCAACACGGGCGCACTACATACGTCACGACCACACGCTAGCAAAAATCAGATCCAATCGTTTCAAAGGAGTTCACCCCTCCCACCTGTTAACGGAGCTCAATTGAGAAAGTCCAGACCCTCTGTACGAAACGAAATGAGTACGAGGGGATGGTAAAACCAGGCTAGGCCGATACCGATCCGATAGTCTTTTTGTATTATTATATTTTTATATAATATATATCATTATATTATATAATATAGCCTATGGATATTACAGTAGTTTTACAGTTTTTTTATAAACATGCAAGAGGTTGTGACTTTAGCTTTGAATAATAAATTAGAAAGTTTTTCAGAAGCAGGTGTTAGCGGCAGGTTAACGATAGTAGACAAATTATTATCCTCCTGTGTGATGTGGATTGTACAGTTTCTGTAATTTTATTTTGGCAGCCATCTGAATTCTGTTTTGAAATGTGTCTGTAAGCCCATGAGGGCTGGGCACTTACTTATGTGCAAGACATAATAATAAGAATAAATCAAATCAAATAAAGTAAATCAGTATCCTAACTTAGCGATAGAATGAAGGCCGTGAATCTGTGGTTTTGGATCTGCAGCGGCTCCAGTTAGGTCAGTCAGGTTTACCACTGTGCTACGATAAACCTCGAAGCGCTGCGTTGCTGGAGCCGCTGCGGTCCATGACCGCAGATTCACAGCCGTCTTGTATTGGACCCGTCTAGTCATCAAATCCGATCCAATCTGATACTCTCAAAATGCCCGGATCGGCTACCGATACCGATACTGAATATCGGATCGGTACATCCCTAATAGAGACTGTTTGTCTCTTTGTTTAACTCCAATGACTTTAGAGCAGATTTGGACAATGTTTTGCAGTTAGTTTTTTTTGCGTCTTGTCCATCCAAGAACCGAGATATTTGTACTTCTCCACCACTTCAACCACTTCGCCATGAACTGCTGCCCAGAGGTTGCGCTGTGTGGAGCGTCTAAAGTAAGTTATTGTAAAAGTTCAAAACTGGCTTTTCATACTCAAGTTGCAGATGTCCAAAGTTATCTTTTGTCCAAAGTTATCCAAAGTTCTTTTCTTATTCTGAACTACAGTGGATGTGAGTGGAACCTACGTAGTTCACTTGAGGCTGTTTTTTGAACTCTTAACATTTTTCTTCCACACCTGCATCTCTTTGACAAATATATTTTGGTGTTTGTTGCACTCAATATTGACCTATTTAAGTTCAACTTCATACGAACGGCCCATAATAATAATAATAATAATAATAATTATATCTTTTTTTTTTTTACAAATATTTTTTTTTACAGTAAGTGAGTTTGACTCACAAAACAAACTCACTCACTATTTGCATCAAGTTTGAGGAAGGTCACTTTATGGTTCAACCCTTCCTACAGACATACCACTGGTAAGTCAAATTGTTATATTAAAATGTAGATGTGCTATCATGAGTATTCACAGCTTAATCTAGATATATGTAAAAAAGAAATCAAAAATAATTGCTATTACAAAATATAATAAACATGTGTTCTTTTAATGTTTGCTAGGTTAGCAAAAGTTAGTAATTTACTTTAATTTACGTTTGCAATTTATTTTTTGACCATGTATACCCTTTGATGTTTCAACCATACAGCATTAATATTCATGCATATAACAATGTTAATTTTGTTTGCATTTTCTCACTGTATTTGAATTTTACACTGTTTACATTTGAAAACAAACCACCGTGGACACCACTTTGAACTGACTTCACAAACAGGTAAAACCCTCCCATTGAATATTTACTGCATGTTCAGAAACATTGTGTGGATACTGAATAATTAACGTAATTTAACATAGCATTTTTAACATTTATCATTTGCCTTTATTTCTATAACCCAATATTCCAATTCAGAATAATAAATAACAATAACAAAGATGAGCCAACTAGATCTTTAAACATTTAATACAGCAAACAGTTTCACAAACTTGATCAATATTCTGAATATCATTAAAATGTTTGTAATTTTTTATACTAATTTACTGCTGTGGTAGTCTGTTACATTTGATAAATTGTTACAATTATGAATGAATGAATAAATGAATGAATACAATACAAAGACAATCAGGGCAAATAATCATATTACTGAATCAGTTATACTTTATAAAGGTGTTTCATTAACGAAACACATTAAACATTTTTGTCCAGAAACCCTGCTTGTTCTCAGGTTGTCGCTGTTGCTCGTCGCTTCCTTCATGGAGTTTCTTGATCTTGTCCTTCTTGGAGACTTTGGAGATGATTTGGGCCTTGTTCCTCATGGCCTCCAGAGCCTGAATGCGATCTTTGTATCCAGGTTTAGCTTCACTTTCCTCCCCTTGGATCATCATGTCGATGTAATCTGGAGCAGTGAGAGGGTTCGACCTCAGGGCGATTTCACTGAGACGAGTTAAACTCTGAGCGGATTGGTCGATCAGTGACATTACTACATCCTGAAGGTTTTCTATCTCCTCCTCTTGTCTTTCGATGAGTTCCTCTACAGTCAGCTTCTCCTTGGTTGCTTTTGCGTACTTCTCTTTCATTTCTCTGAGTGTTTGTTTTTCTTTTACTTTAACATATTCCCATTTATAAGGCTGGTTTGAGTGAGATGTCCATGGACACTTCCCAGGGCATACGGTGCAACTCCCTGTCCCGTCCATGGCAGCACATCCAGCCTTTTGACTGTCTTCTTTGATCGCACAGGGGTAGTGGCACGTTACATGGCACACTTGGCAGTTTGTGAGATATTCACCTTTATTTGGGAGTCCGACTTGAACAGGTTTAATCACATCAATTTCAATTTCATGGTTTTCATTTGACGTCATCTCTGTTTCATGCTCTTTAATCTTCTCCTGTGTTGTTTTGATTTCTTGCAGTTTAGCTAATCCTGCTTTAACTTGAGGCTGCAAACCTTCAACTGCTGCTTCAAGCTGCTTACGCTCCTTTAGTACTTCTTTAGTCATCACTAAACTTTTAGTTTCCATTTTACTGACATCAGCAAAAAACTTCTCCATACTTTTGGTGCCCATTCGCCAAAACATCTCATCAAAGTTGTCATCTGAGTCCTCATTTTCACTTTCTCTATTGTCTGAGAACAACACAGAGTTGTTAAATTTGTAGTGGACTGGGAAACCAATTTCATTTTTGGGACAAGGGACGCCAGCAGCATTTATTGCTTCAAGAACTGGAGGCTGTTTCCCATCTGCAAAAGTCACCAACATCAAAATATTTTGTGCCACATCTTTACCAAATATTGAGAGCACAGAGTCAAAGACATATTTCTGAGTGGCTGTGAGACGAGCCAGTGAGGCCTGAGTAACAAAGCAGATGGCATCGATGGAACTTATTCCGTCTTTGGAGGTGAAGAGCTTTCGGATTTGCTCTGTGATCTCCTTGTCTCTTTGGATGCCTCTGGTGTCTCCAAATCCAGGGGTGTCAATGAGAGTGAGAGAAAAAGGAGTTCTGAACCCTTCCTGATAGTTGATTTTATAAACATTAACATCAGAGGTCTGACTTTCAGCTTGGGACTTTGCTGGATCTTCATGAACTAATTTCAACCTGAAATTGTCTTTCCACTCAACACCAGCCATGTAGTTGATGATGCCATTTATCAAAGTGGACTTTCCGGACCCCGTGGCTCCAAGGACCATTAAGGTCCGGTTTTGCCTTGTACTCTCTTTCCCCAAGTTGAACATGTGACAGCCGTCAATGTCGATGTCTTGCTCTTCCAGAGGCAGTTTGTAAAGTGGTGGATATGTTTCGGATTTTATTTCTTTGCTGATATGTTTGAAGTATTCAGAAATTTTATCAAACTTCCGTTTTGTGGTGGTTACATGAACTTCTTCACTATCTTTGCTTCTCCCAGAAATCCACAGTCACAGTGGACCCTCACAGCGTATTTAGTCTCAGACTCGAGCTCTGAAATGATCACCCTCTGAACAGCTGAATACTTGTAGTTCCACTTCAGATCCTTCCCTTTGTTGATTTGAGCAAACTCTACAACATATCCCAAGATTTCAGCGTTTTTCCCAAATACTGCAGGTTTCTCCCACTTCACTGACATTTCGCTTGAAGTGACTTCGACTTGGAGTTTTCCTGGAGCACTGCAGGGCAAGGTTTTCATTGGTGTTTCCATTTCATAAACTGGACTGAAACCAACACTTGTCACTGCTCTGCATCTCACTCTGTATTCTGTGTTGGGATCCAAATCTTTCAGTGTAACTTCATCAGGTCTTGGGACACTGATCTGATGCCATTCTTCTTCTCCGTCGGCTTTGAACTCGACACAGTAGGATGTGATGTTTGTGGCTCCAAATGTAGGTGGAGAAATCTTTAGTATTGCAGTATTGTAATCAATATCACTAACAGCTATTTTTTCAGGTTTTGAAGTAGGTTCAAAGTTTTCATTTGGAAAACTCCCTCCTTCATAAAGGTAAATGCATGTGCCCTTATGGTTCTCATCAGTTAATGCCATTATGAGAAACTTGACGTTCTTGTTCTCTTTGTTGGCCTCTGCAAAATCATTGAACAGCTTTGCTTTGAGCCTCATTGCATTAGCAACATCTCTCGAACAATACCACTGTTCTTTTTCAAGCTCATGTGAAGCAGCTGAATCCTGTCCTTCCTTTAAATACTTCTCCAATGATTCCAGGTACGGCTCCTTTGCTCCCAGAGATGTAAAAACAAAGCAAACTGTTTTCTCTGTGTTTAGAATCTCTTCATCAAGCTGTTTAGGTTGGACCACAGTTGTGTTTTTCATCATTTTTGTGTAGGATTTCAAGATGCCCATTTCTCTTTCCTTATATTCCATCCAGTCGCTGAGGTTGGAACTGTTGAATGGAGAGGAGGTTCTCTTTTTAAGGATTTCTACAAGTTGTGTCTCTTCCTCTCCACCTCCACGGATTACTGGAAGCTTTTTTGCCAAAAGCTTTTGAAACTCCAGTTTAAACTCTGTGCAAAAATCTTTAAAAGATTTTATTTTTTTGCCAATTTGTGGAAAAATCTGCACTGTTGTGGTTTTTACTGCATCATTGCATCTTAACTCTAGATCATAAAAGTCCTCCAGGACACTCTGTGCTTCATTAACTAACCTGACACTTATGTCACGGACAAGTTTAGCAGCAGTTGAATCCAAGGCTGTGAGAGGCAGAAGCCAGACTTTGACTGGAACTGCATTTTCTCCATTGGCTCCGAGCAGCTTTGGTAAACTCTGATAGACCTCCACTGCATCTGTAAAAGATACTGGGCTTTTCTCCAGATTGAAATCTCCATAGAATTTGCAAGAGAATTTATCAATATCAGCCCTGTCCTTGTCCTCCATTTGCAGGCGTCCCTTGCCTTCAATTGAGAACGTTGGAATTTTCTTGATCATCACCTGTAGATTTCCTTGAATTTGTTGTTCATTTTCATTTTTTGATATTTCACGATCAAACACAAAAATGCCTGTGCTCCGTACAGAATTCCAGTCACTACATGTGTGGCTATGCCTTTCTCAAACACGTCAGGATGCTTCACATTTCCTCTTCCAAGGTGTTTCATGGACAGCTCTTCAAACCTTGTAGTGGCATTGTATTTTAAAGTCACTCGTGCCTGTTTTTTGGATGTTTTCTGATCGTTCAGATATTGCGCAGAGCCTTCGACTTCTACCAGTCCACAAAGGAAACTTGCTTTTAGTGACGCTTCCACATTTAAAGCTGAGGATTTATCTTCAATGGACTCTGATGCAATAATTTCAAATTCATTCTTGGGTTTATTTTGCACCCCAGTATCCGTTTTCAGATTTTCAGGATCCCAGAGTGTCATTCCTGTAAAAAAAAAAAAACACAAACAAATTAAAAATAATAAAAGCTAAATTAAGCAGACATATGATGAACTGGAAACTCTACGGCAGAGGTCACTAAACGGCGGACCTCGGTCCGGATCGGGACCCATGCGCCAGCCCATCTGGATCCGAACTTTGGACCCGATACTGAATCCCCTCAGACGAGCGGCTGCGTCTGCGCTCTCTCTCCCTCTCTCTCTCCCTCTCCCTCTCTCCGACTGCACCAGAGCGGTAAACTACAGCCCAGATAAACAGAAAGAGAAAGTCCTACATCTTAGCTTCATGATACTTTTTTAAATTTTAGAAACAGTTACGGAATGACTGAAATATGGCTCGCTAAAAACAAAAGCGGAGGACGTCCTAATTAAATATGCACACGCGGTCGTAATGCGTAAATAGCGCGGCTGTTTCCCGATCGGCAGCGAGCAGGTCTGAACCAGGACTAAACCTGGACTAAACCTGAACAAAGCAGGGCTCAGTGTGTGAGCCCTGCTTTGCCCTGAGCAAAGAAACACATCACTGTCATATATTATGTGCACATTGTGTATTACAGAGGCTACAGTAGCCTATGCACTCTGCTATTTAGGAGCAAACACTTATTTTTAGAGCAAAAAAACAATACCAGGATTCAATTGATTGCATTATTTTCAAATCACAAAAATAGATTAAAAATCCTTATATAACCGTGAATTAACACCGTATGTTCCGGACCTTTGACCATTTTTTTTTCATTTCGGACCTTGGTGAAATTTAATTTGTGTCCCCTGCTCTACGCCAAATCCAAGAAAAAAAATGTCCAAAAAGTCTCTGGAATCAATACTAACTACTGTGCCACTGGTGAAATTTAAGTTTCATGTAAGAGCTCCAGTACTCCCTATGACAAGAGCAGGTCGGACAGATAATGCAGAGCAAGGCCATTGAGGCATTTAAACACAAATAAAATAATTTTTAAATCAATTCTGTATTGGACTGGAAGCCAGTGAAGGGACGACAAAACAGGTGAAATGTGATAATGCTTTCATGAGCCAGTTAAAAGACGTTCTGAACCAGCTGCAGGCGTGTGAGCGAGGACAGATGCCAGTGTACTGTACAGAGAGTTACAGTAGTCCAGCCACGTCGTAACAAAAGCATGAATCAATATTTCAAAATGATGACTAGAAAGTGAGGACTTTATTTTTGCAAGCTTCCTCAGATGAAAAAAAAAAACTGGCCTTCAACTCCGCACTAACCTGCTTGTCATATTTTAACACCAAGGTTTGACACAGTGGGCTTAACAAACTGTGTCAGGGGTCCCAAGTTTGCAGAGGCAGCTCTACCATTGCTCGGCCCAACTAGTAGAACCTCCAAAAGTTGAGTGGCACTGAACGCATTCTCATGCTTAAATGTGGCTGTCATCAGCATACAAATGAAATGACCCCAAATCTACCGAGAACAGATTCTAGCGGAAGCAGATACAATAAAACAAAAGTGGTCCAAGAAAGGACCCTTGTGAAACACCACATGACAGGGGAGCTGTGGAGGACACACAGTCACCATTTTTAACACAAAAACTCCTCTTTGTTAAATAGGATCTGAACCATTTCGACCGAATTTTCAAGGCGGCACTGGAGTATTCACGATCCACTGTGTCAAACACAGCGGTCAGGTCCAACAGCACCAAAGCCACAGTGTGGCCAGAGTCAGTAGACATAAAAATATCATTAAAAACCCTTAGCATAGCTGACTCAGTGCTGTGGAGACTCTTAAAACCAGACTGACAAACATCAGGAATCTCATGCTCATCCAGGAATGCCTTCATCAGGCTAAAAACATTTTTTCCCCCAAAATTTTGGACAGCAATGGAAGCTTGGAAATCGGGCAAAAGTTCGACAGATCATTAGGATCAAGGCCAGGTTTTTTTTGTTAATGGCTGGACAACAGCATGTTTGAAACTTCCAGGCACTTTGTGGAAAACACGTCTTTGAACAGGCGCAGGGAGATGGGATCAATGGGTGAACCAGCGGGCTTCATCTGACTGACAACCTTTTCCAAACAAGAGAGTGTCACAGGCTCAAACTGATAAACAAGGCTCTGCATGTGACAGAGTCAGACACGGCAACAGATGGGGTGCTGATAAAGGCCCTAGTGGTCACAACCTTATTTATGAAAAGTTCAAAAAGTTTTCACACAATGCAGGTGAGGCGTCAAGGACATGTGATTGAGGAACATTAAGAGCAGCATTCACCAAATTAAAAAAACCCGAGGGTAGTTCCCGTTGGATGTAACCATATCAGCAAAATACATCGTCTTAGCAGTTTTAACAATTGTCTGATAGTTATGCAAACTGTCTTTAACCATTTGAAAGGAAACTTGCAACTTATCCGTTTCAACTTATCCGTTGCAAAAGAGGCACATCAAAAGAATCGGTGTATGGTCTGAAAACACCATCACAATAAACTTATCAAACACGGCGCGGGCGAAATAAAGGACGGACTGGATTACAAACATGTTTTTAAAGGGGATTTTGGCCCAGTCCCAATTCAAACCTAGCACTGGATTTGAGCCCTTCCCCTAGATTTTGCGCGTTCCCGCGGAGGGGTAGGGTGTCCCAATACTTTAGGGAGCAAGAGGAAGTGGCTATCTCCCCTTGAAAAGGCAGCAAGTCAGGTCAGGAGCTGACTTGCTGCCAAGGGAGTATAAACATGGCGGCTACCGGTGGAAGCGACAATTACTAATGTAAGAATATATACGCAAATAAGCCTGTCAAAATTCTGAAATGTGTTGGAATATGTTAGTTAGATGTATATGCAGTGGCCCTCTAAGTTATAGTTTGAAAGTCGCTATTTTACGACGTTTGTAGGAACCGATAACATAATAACGGCCGATAACGTAATAACGACCCATAACGTAATAAATTTGACCAGTTTCAAATGAAATAAGCCGATAACGTAATAACAGTGGTGAGCCGATAACGTAATAACGATTGACCGATAACGTAATAAGTTTTTACGTTATTGGCTGGTTATTACGTTATCGGCCTTCCAATGAGAAAATCCTTTGAAAATGTAATAACTACAGCCAATAATGTAATAACAACATTAATCAAGTTATTTGATGTATCAACACAATGTGGCTACTTTTTCATGTCTTCTTTTGGGTTTGTGCAATATGCTAACAAGGAAGACACAGACTTGTTTTCTTTAAAAGCATTTAATTATACCATCATGCAAGAATGGGAAAAAATATATGGCTATGTAGAACTCGCACATTTATGTCAGTGTCACACCTCCTGTGAGCAATAATTGTTGAAATGCAAAGTAATAGCTACATCTACACACACTTGAATGCCTTCGACCATTGGGTGCGGGATTTGCCTCGTGGTTGTTTCCAGCCTGCGGCCCGCGGGTCAAACTGGAGAATGGCTCTAGTCGGATGGTGAGGAGGGAGGCGGAGAACATGGCCAAACCAGCAGGTGCGACTTTGCGCAGCCAGGCAGGATGCCCTGGGCTGGCACGTACGGGCTCTAAGCACCTCGTTGGACACCTGCTGGGGCCACATGATGTTCTCGATGGTTCTGAGAGCCCTGCTATCAAAGCCATCTATTCTTGTAGCCAGAGTCTTGTTTAAAGGCCAAGTCTCTGAGCCATATAGCAGGATGGAGAGTACTGCAGAGTTGTACATCCGGAGCTCCATCTTGCGTGAGATGGTCTGGTGCCGCCAGAGTGGTTTCCAGAGAGACTGCAGAGCTGATGCAGCAGGGCTCTTCTGCGGATGATCTCTGGTTTTAGGTGCCCATTGTCTGTCACTATGGATCCCAGATACACAAGTTCTTGACAGGTAATGTCATTACCAAGCCACAGGGGAGGTGGATCCGGTCCGACACCGACATACATGAACTTGGTTTTCGTCAAGCATCTCTGCCTCTTCACTGTAGATGCTCAGAGTGTCTCTTAGCTGGCTATAGGATGTGCTGAGCAGGATGGTGTCATCAGCGTACTCCAGGTCAGTCAGGTGGTAGCTGCCGAAGGACACTCCGGGGACCAATTCACAAACACTGGACATCAGATGGTCAATGATGCAGTTGAAGAGGTCAGGAGCAGCCACACAGCCCTGGCGAACGCCACTGAAGATGGGAAACCAGTCGGAGTCTCTGCCGTTGATACACAGCTCAAAGGCAGCCTTCAGATCCATAACCCGATGTAGAGATGGCAGTCTTTACGGAATTCCTAGGTCTTCTCTATCAGCATACGAACAGCAGGGATGTGGTCTGTTGTGGAGCAGTTAGGCATGAAGCCAGCCTGCTGGGGACAGCATCTGCTTCAGATGGCTGGGAAAGCGCAGGTGAACAAGATCCTGGTGAAGAGCTTTCCCGGGGATGGAGAGAAGGAAGATGCCTCTGTGGTTGCCGCAGACTAGCCTGTCACCCTTACGTTTCCAGAAGGGAAGGATGACCCCTCTGGTCCAGTCACTGGGAAGCCTCTCTGTCTCCCACACCTGATTGAATATGTGGGCAACCCACTCGACGATGCTATCACCGCCTGATTTCAGCATCTCAGCAGTTATTGCACAGATGCCGGGGGCTTTCCTGTTAAGTTTTTTCAGAGCGGCTCTGACTTCCTCGGGTGTGACAGGGTCTGTACAGCAGACGTCACTAGGGGCTGCAGCGTTAGCGGCCGATAAGATGGTGGGATCATGGTAGCACAGCGGTTAGCGCTCTTGCTTCACAGCTAGAAGGTCCAGGTTCGATTCCCACCTGGACACGGGCCTTTCTGTGCGGAGTTTGCATGTTCTCCCGTGCCTGCGTAGGTTTCCTCCGGGTACTCCGGTTTCCCCTACCACTAAAAACATGTACAATAGGCCAGGATGAATGAGAGCGGTTGAGAGTGCGCATGGGGGACGACGGATGCAAATTAGCCCAAGGCTACAATCCGGTGTGGCTTGTTTACATGCATGAGACCCATGTATGTTCATTAACATGCACTGTCCTGACCAAATAAACCAATAAATAAATAAATCAGCCTGGGTGGTACCGTGCTGCAGAAGGAGGCCGAAGTGCTCTTTCCAGCGTTCGAGGCTGTTTGCTTCAGTTGTTATGAGGTTGCCATCAGAGTCTTTCACCAGGGCTGTCTTGATGCGTGGGCCATTACGGGCTTGGCGCAGCAGGCTGAAGACACGGCACATGTTGTTAATGGCCGCGAACTCTAGGTGTTTAGCTTCCGCTTGCCAAACTTTTTCCTATCCTCAGCTATAGCCACGTTGCGCTGGCGGTTCAGTCGCCGATACCCGTGAGGTCGCCTCGGAGCCAAGCCTCACGCCGCCAGTCGATGATGTTGAGTGTCCTCTCTGATATCTAAGGCTTTTGTGGGGAGGGTCGAGAGCATCTGACGACATTGTGAGCTGACTGGATGACACTGTCCTTGAAGGTCTGCCCGTTCACTTTGTCAGTAGCCAGGTTATCAAAGGTGCAGCGGATGGCGCAACTGAAGTCTGTGGAGATGTTGGGATCGCTGAGTAGGGAGGAGTCCAAGCGGGGCTGAGTCTTGGTGTGCTGGTTGGCTCGCAGCTTTAGCTTGAGCTGGGCCACCAGCAGCCGATGGTCTGTGTTGCCAAGCTCTCCACCTCGGTACACACGGCAGTGTGCTGGCGCCCATCGCCCATGGAATAAGTAAGTACACCCCTGTATAAAATATCTGGCTGACCCTTCTTTTGTAGCAATAACTTCTTTTCTGTCGTTGCAGATTAGACGCTCACAATGATCAGGATGAATCTTGGATCATTCCTCTTTACAAAACTGCTGCAGTTCAGTGAGAATCAGGCGGTGTACTTACTTCTTCCACGCTGTCCTGTGAATGTTTACATGTTATGGCCAATAAAATATGATCAAATGTAAATGTTTGGTGGTATTAGTTCAGGTAGACACTGTTTACTCATTCCTGTGATTTTGATGAAGATCAGACCACATTTAGTGACCAATTTAGGGAGAAATGTGAGAAATTCCACATTTCTCGCCAATGTATATATACACGCACAGAACTTAGTTATGTAAATTGTTGGCTCTGTTGAACAATGTTAAACCGCATGGAACAGTTGAACATTGGCATAGGCTACATATTAATAACATCAAAAGCATTCAGCACCTGCAGTAACCATACCAAAAAAGAAAGAAAGTATAGCCTTCGAGGTTAGCTAATTCGTGACCATCTCAACCCAAATTACAAAATGTAAATTTACTCAAGGCGTTTGTATAAATCAGTGTTTGTCTGATATGTCATTGAGACCTAACCATCGGATGACAAGCTACGACCCAAAAATAGTCCAGAAAAGTGCAGTTCTAGGAACAGAAAAATACTACGCAGGACCCGCAAGCTCCCAGGCCGACGGTAGAGGACCTGAGCTTGAAGGAGACCACCCGCGGAGGGTGAGGACAAGTTATATATATATATATATATATATATATATATATATATACACAGTGCCTTGTGAAAGTATCCGGCCCCTTTAACTTTTTTGACCTTTTGCCACATTTCAGGCTTCAAACATAAAGATATAAAACTGTAATTTTTTGTAAAGAATCAACAGCAAGTGGGACACAATCATGAAGTGGAACGAAATTAATTGGATATTTCAAACATTTTTCACAAATAAAAAACTGAAAAATTGGGCGTGCACAATTATTCAGCCCCTTAAGTTAATGCTTTGTAGCGCCACCTTTTGCTGCGATTACTGCTGTAAGTCGCTTGGGGTATGTCTGTATCAGTTTTTTCACATTGAGAGACTGAAATATTTGCCCATTCCTCCTTGCAAAACAGCTGGAGCTCAGTGAAGTTGGATGGACAGCGTTTGTGAACAGCAGTTTTCAGTTCTTTCCACAGATTCTCGATTGGATTCAGGTCTGGACTTTGACTTGGCCATTCTAACACCTGGATATGTTTATTTGTGAACCACTCCATTGTAGATTTTGCTTTATGTTTTGGATCATTGTCTTGTTGGAAGACAAATCTCCGTCCCAGTCTCAGGTCTTTTGCAGACTCCATCAGGTTTTCTTCCAGAATGGTCCTGTATTTGGCTCCATCCATCTTCCCATCAATTTTAACCATCTTCCCTGTCCCTGCTGAAGAAAAGCAGGCCCAAACCATGATGCTGCCACCACCATGTTTGACAGTGGGGATGGTGTGTTCAGGGTGATGAGTTGTGTTGCTTTTACGCCAAACATAACGTTTTGCATTGTTGCCAAAAGTTCGATTTTGGTTTAATCTGACCAGAGCACCTTCTTCCACATGTTTGGTGTGTCTCCCAGGTGGCTTGTGGCAAACTTTAAACGACACTTTTAATGGATATTTTTAAGAAATGGCTTTCTTCTTGCCACTCTTCCATAAAGGCCAGAGTTGTGCAGTATACGACTGATTGTTGTCCTATGGACAGAGTCTCCCACCTCAGCTGTACATTTCTGCAGTTCATCCAGAGTGATCATGGGCCTCTTGGCAGCATCTCTGATCAGTTTTCTCCTTGTATGAGCTGAAAGTTTAGAGGGACGGCCGGGTCTTTGTAGATTTGCAGTGGTCTGATACTCCTTCCATTTCAATATTATCACTTGCACAGTGCTCCTTGGGATGTTTAAAGCTTGGGAAATATTTTTGTATCCAAATCCGGCTTTAAACGTCTCCACAACAGTATCTCGGACCTGCCTGGTGTGTTCCTTGTTCTTCATGATGCTCTCTGTGCTTTAAACTGACCTCTGAGACTATCACAGAGCAGGTGCATTTATACGGAGACTTGCTTACACACAGGTGGATTCTAGTTATCATCATTAGTCATTTAGGTCAACATTGGATCATTCAGAGATCCTCACTGAACTTCTGGAGAGAGTTTGCTGCACTGAAAGTAAAGGGGCGGAATAATTTTGCACGCCCAATTTTTCAGTTTTTTTGTTAAAAAAGTTTGAAATATCCAATAAATTTCGTTCCACTTCATGATTGTGTCCCACTTGTTGTTGATTCTTCACAAAAACTGACAGTTTTATATCTTTATGTTTGATGCCTGAAATGTGGCAAAAGGTCGAAAAGTTCAAGGGGGCCGAATACTTTCGCAAGGCACTGTATTTATATAAACTTGTCCTATCTATCTATCTATACACTGTATATTATTGCTCACTTGTGGTGTGTTTATTGTTCAGCCTAACCACTTGATAACACTGACATAAATGTGCGTGTTCTATATAGCCTTTTTTTTTTTTTACAATCCTTGCATGATGTTATAATTAAATGCTTTTAAAGAAAAAAAAAAGTGTTTGTCTTCCTTGTTAGCATATTGCACAAACCCAAAAGAAGACATGAAAAAGTAGCCACATTGTGTTGATGCATCAAATAACTTGATTAATGTTGTTATTACATTATTGGCTGTAGTTATTACATTTTCAAAGGATTTCTCATTGGAAGGCCGATAACGTAATAACCAGCCAATAACGTAATAACTTATTACGTTATCGGTCAATCGTTATTACGTTATCGGCCCGTTATTACGTTATCGGCTTATTACATTTGAAACTGGTCAAATTTATTACGTTATGGGTCGTTATTACGTTATCGGCCGTTATTACGTTATCGGTTCCTACAGACGTTCGTAAAATGCCGAGTGCTTCGCCAGAGTCTGCCCGTCAGTATACACTGACGGCCGGGTGTGTGTTCTGGTGTGCGCCCCGGTGTGTGTCCCGGTGTGTGCGCCCCGGTGCACATGTGGATGTTTCGTGCTTATTCAGGTTCTTAGCTCGTCTTCTTCCTACTCCTTTTCGAGCTGTAATGTAAATTATTTTTTCTTTTTCTTTTATTATGTATATATATATTTCTGTTTTTCTTTTCTTCTTTAGCTCGAAATAAAATATTCAAATCAAAATATTCAAATCAAATAAATCTACTGACTCTGATTCAAGCTTTCAGTAAACAAAATGGTCTCAAGCTGAACTCTTTCTCCTGTGAGGACTGTTGCTTGTTTACGTTCTACTTATGTGACACAGATGATTATTATCGAAAACAGTAATGCATCATGTTTAATCGTTTAACAATAGACTGGATGCAAACTATACGATCTGAATGTGTAGGTCGTCTTGTTTTTAGACACAATGGTAGTTGGCAGCTAAGTTGAGCCAAGTGCCAAAATTAAACGAAACAACATACCTGAAACATCCCGACCGTCACAAACATACGGCGAACGCGTCTGCTGTTTCGTATATTTCCACTCCGTTGATTTATCAAATATAGATAAATCAACATCGCCCACACAACAGGCAGGAGCTACGTATCTCTTGTTATTGTAGTTTATGTGTATAAACTGTGTATTACCGCTATCTACTAGACGGGGGTGAAATCAGACACGTCGATGTTGCGCATGACCTGGCAAGTCCTGGCAAGGGACTATTGTTTCTGTGTGGTTTCTTGTTAGGCCCGACCCGGACGCAGGCCTGGCAAGGGACTATTGTTTCTGTGTGGTTTCTTCTTCTTATTTTTTTCTCCGGAAACGATCGTACTTTTGACCCGCTCAATGTCGCCGAAAACTCACCAAATTTGGCGGAGCCATTCGGGTGGCGTGAAAATTTATGGAAATAGATGAATTGGCCACACCCAAAACAAAATGGCTCCACAGCGCCTCCTCAAAGTTGACCCCCATTCAAATTAAAACGTGCGTTTAAACCCTTGGGTACAGTGAAAGGGCACATCAGGACAAACCAAAAACGCAATTGGAGCGCCACGCCCGGACGCACAGGGAGTCTGCCATCTTGACTTGCAATTGGGGAAACCAGCTGGACTCAACTTATGTTTTAACGAACTAGTCCCTGGTTTTTTATCCAAATAAAATCATACTTGGCACAGTGCATCTAGACATCTTGAACTTCAAGAATCAGGCACGGTTTGTAAAACATTTCAACAGTCTCCTTATAACACCGCGGCAAGGAATGCGTACATTTCGTGTATTTCCAAGACAGCTCACGCTCACAGGCATTGGCCAACAGAGCTCATATTCAAGTCACTAATGCACCACCCGAAACTTAACAGAACGCAGCCATTAACATATAGGCTGCTCCCAGGACAGCGCCCCTAGCTATACCTTGAAAACTGCAGTTTGGAATTTTTTTATACAACTTTGCCAGTATGTTCTAAACACTGACTCAAACAAAACAATACATTACAGTCATGTCATATTTCATAAGATGTGGGCGTGGCCAAAGAAAATGTCTCAAAATGGCACATTATCCTTCATAATTCAAACATGCATTAAAACATTGAGCTCATACTTGTGTCACTAATGCACCACCCCAAGCTGAACAAAACGCACTCATTTTTAGACTTCACTACAGTATTTCACCAACTTTTCTATACCTTGAAAATTTTAGTTTGGACGATTTGTATGAAACGTTGCATGCATATTCTACACAATAAAACAAACAAAAAATATATTACAGTCATGTCATATTTTATAAGATGTGGGCGTGGCCAAGGTCAATGTCTCAACAATGTATGTGGTCATACCGCCTTTGCTATGCCTGATCCGTCAGACCTCGGAAGCTAAGCAGGGACGGCCCTGCAAGGACTTGGATGGGAGACCGTTTGGGAACACCAGGAAGCCTGGGAAATGTAGTGTGTGTGTGAGTGGTTGGTGGTGGTGGCTGATGTGCGCAGACTGGTTGCCTCGCTTATCATCACCGAGTATGGAGTGAATGAATAATGCAAGAAATTGTAAAAGCGACTTTGAGCATCTGGAAAAGCGCTATATAAGACTAATGCATTATAATTATTATTATTAATAATGCCACGTTATCGTTTATAAATCGAACATCCATTGGAATATTGACCTCACACTGGTGTCACTAATGCACTAAACCAAGCTGCACAGAACGAACTCATTAAAAGACCAACTTCACCACAGTACAGCACCACCTATCGAAGATGTGGGCGTGGCAAGGATGCACAGGAAGTCAGCCATTTTCACTTTTAATTGGGAATCCGTCTAGACCAGGGGTGGCCAAAGTGGGGCCCGCGGGCCAAATTTGGCCCGCCGAAACAATTCTGTTGGCCCGCCATAGAGTGACCTACTTTTGTGTCGCATATGGTTAATACTAACTCTCCCATTCATTCTCAGTGGTAAATATGGATGCAGTACACATTTTGGCCACCAGCGTCAAATTGGGGGCGCTGTTTCACTCCTTTCGCAAAGTTAAGGAAACACTGTTGTGGCGTCTTGGTGTTTATCACAGAGCGTTGTAGCATCAACTTTCCAAGTTTTCCAACTTTTATGGCAAAGTTGACAATGACAATGTTGACATCAACATAGGTCATGTTAAAAATGGACTTATAAAAGAATTTATGCTGAACTGACACTTTCAAAATGATCTAATATGGCATTTTCTTTGAGTTAACAAATGAATGAGGTAAAGTCATTGCACGTACTGTAGATACAGGTGTTGTTTTTTTTACATTTTACATATTGCTACAATTGTTGATTTTGTTCTACTAAAACTAGGCTTTTGCCATAGTTAATATTTGTTTTGATATAGCATGTTATTTGCATAGATATAATCAAATGCAAATATATGCCGAAAAATAAAATAAAGTAACTATTATTATTGCAGTTATATGTGTTTCACGCTTGACATCGCCGTGTTTGGCCCGCGACCCACAGGCACTTTTTCATTTTGGCCCTCGGAGACAAAAGTTTGGGCACCCCTGGTCTAGACTAATCTTATGTTTTAACGAACTAGTCCCTGTTTTTTCAGCAAAATCCGCTCACACCTGGTTTAACAGACTCTAGAGACACGGGGCTACAAACACAGTAGGGTTTTTCACATTCACCCTTGGTTTTCAAATAGCACCCGACAAAAAATATGCCTTTTTCCTGTACATTTCACAACACCTCGCAGGCATGCGCTCTATCCAATCTGGATCATATTTGGCTGACATAAGGCCTCTTACAGTCTTCATAGAGCTCAATAACTGCACAGTGTTCACAACTATAGCGCCCCCTAGCTATACCTTGAAAATTTTAGTTTGTACGATTTATTTGAAACTTTGCAGGTATATTCTACACATTAAAACAAAAATATATTAAAGCCGCAAGCGGCGATGGAGGCCCTCGCCCCTGGCGCAGCCCCCTTGCGACCGCCCCCGCTCTCGCCCAAACCTGCTCTCCCTCGGCCTCTCACACAACCTGTGTGCTCTCTGCCATCTCTTGCTCCGGCCCACTCTCGTCTTGCCTTCGTCACACCTTACTCTTGCCCCAGGTATCTCTGATGCCAGCCCACTCTTGCTTCAGCCTCAGGGCCCAGGCCTCACGTTCACCACAGCGGTGCTTTTCACTCGTTCTATTGTTGAAATACCTTCTATGGCCAGTGAACTGCAATACTCGGGAGAAGCCAGCAGGCAAACAGCATCTGGACAGAGGTGCACTCTTGTATTTGCAGAAAAAAGAGCAGTGATCTGCACGAGTAAAGAGGAAAATGGCAGTGAAAGGTAGAAAAGTGGCTAAATAAATAAGTCTACATAACTTGGTGCTCATTCTGGAGTTGTATCTGGCTCAGAGTTTTAGTGGCCCATGTGAAAAGAGAAAGCATTATAAAAGTGTCAATACCATGTTTGAAAAGTGTCAATACCATATCAGGTTGAAGGTTAACCTGATACGGGCTACTTTTTTCTAAATCCCCGGGTGTGAAAATATGTCCAAGCAAGGCATTTGGGAAGAGAGGTCATTTCAGGTCACTTCAGGTCATTTTTGCCCCTCCATTTTCTCCATTGTTTTCGACATTTCCCCCCCAGTTGTTCCTCTATTGTTTTCCTACTGTCCCCCATGTCTTTCTGTGTAGTTGTGCATATTTCTGAACTGTTCTTCTTCGTTTTTAATAAGTTTGGGACCATAGGCGCCGATTTATGTTCTTCCCAGTAGATGCCCAGTCCAAACCAAAAAAAGAAAAAAAAATATGGTTGAGTTTGAACCAGCAACCTCCTGCACCAAAAAACAGCGCACTATCTCTGAGCTATAACTCTGTGTAATGGGTGTGCCTAATGTGGGCTACTACTATTCTCTAAATCAGTGGTTCTCAACCTGGGGGTCGGGACCCCCGCGGGGGTCGCGAAAAACATTCGGGGGGTCGCCAGATCAGGCTAGTAAAAAAGAAGAAAAAAAAATCAATTAGAAAAATATTATTTTATTGTAGCATGTGTGTGGTATTTTATCAAAGGTGTATTATTTGTTCTTAATTATTAGATTTTGCCAAAAATTTCCCGAAAAATATGTTAGAACTCCTGTAGAGTACCAGGACACGGCGCGCAGACCAGAGCCGCGGACCTGTGCTCATCTGTGTCTTCTCTCTCCTCTCTCTCTCCGCTGTAAACACACACCGCTGTGTTTGCATGGTTCGAGCATGGGCTTCTGTTCTGAACACTGATTGGCTGCTCTTCCTGCCTGTCAGCGTCACTCTCTTCGGTTGCTGTTTAGCAAGTCCCGCCTTACTCGCACGGCCATTGGTTATTTTTAGCAGGCGGGAGTAAATGCGAGCAGCGCCACATTCCGCTTTGGCTTGTGCCCGGGGCCGTTCGGCCTCGTAGAAGCGATAAAAACAAAGGGTAAATATGGATTCAAACAAACTTCTTTGCCCTGAGATGAGGCGGACTTCAGACAGAATGGTGCCTGACAAACTACAATGACAGCACAAGTTCCAGAACATGCATTTACGGACATTAGCCTGTATAAGAATCACCTCTGTAACAGAGCTGCAGAAAAATCCATCTGTAAGAGTTAAGCTAAAACAGTCTGTCTGCTACAGGTAAGACTGAGCTTTCATTATTATGAAGATGGATGTTCACAAAGCTTATTATCTCTGCATTGGTCTGTCTTCATGAGTTGTTTATTTGAGCAGATCTGAGTGTTGTTATTATTGTGGATAAATGATACAGTCCAGTGTTACAGTATATATTTCTATGTTTGTGTGTGTGTGTGTGTGTGTGTGTGTGTGTGTGTGTGCGTGTGTGTGCGTGTGTGCGTGTGTGCGCGCGTGCGTGCGCGCGGGTAGCGGCGGTGGGCGGGGGTCACGAAGCCCATTAATTGTTATTATGGGGGTCGCGACTCCAAAAGGTTGAGAACCACTGCTCTAAATGACCAGGGCGAAATTGGATCCCAGCACGCCACTGGAGGAGAGAGGTAATTTCAGGTCATTTTCCCCCACCCCCCTCAATTTCTTGATTGTTTTCGACACCCTCCCCAGTTTTGCCTCGAATGTTTCCCTAGTGTCCCCACATTTCTTTCTGTGTAGTTCCACATATTTTGAAACTGTTCTTTCCTCGTTATTAATGAGGATTAAATAAAATATTAATTAAAAAAAAGAAAAACAAAAAAGTCATGGTTGGGTTTGAACCGGCAATCTAATGGATGCAAAGCCTGCACTCTATCAATGAAGCTAGACAAGCCAGATACTTTTACCACCGAACTGACAAATATCTTATGAAACGCCTTGCGCTCATGTAGTCTAGGCTTGGACAATGTGTGGGTCATTTCCCCGTTTTTAGTGAGGGTGGGGCCATAGGCGCCGATTCAGGTTATTCTCAGTAGGTACTGAGTCACAAATAAAAAGAAAAAAAAAGAAGTCACTGTGGGGTTTGAACCGGCAATCTACTGGATGGGAACCCTGCACTGTACTAATGGAGCTCTACAAGCTTAAGCAACAACCCTGCAGATTTTATATTAATCTTATGAAACAGAAAACGGACTTACAGTTCAGGCAATATTTATTGAAACATTTTGTAATTAGGGCTAATTCCCTGGGCGCCCAAAGATCTGAGAAGGTGCTCCAGCCCCACAAAAGTCTCGATAGATGACGGAATATTTTGGTGAGACCAAAATAGTACGAGGAATACACGGGAGACGGACAGGAAACAGCCTATCTGAACTTCCTGTGATTGTACTGTCCAAAAAACCTGATTTTGGAGGCAAAAACGTTCAAATTACAGCTTCTTTCTGTAACAGAGGGGTAGTAAAACTATGTATGAGTCTAAAAGTGTGGCTGTTGTGAATAAAGGGGGAATTTGGGAAAAATTGTGATTTCAGGAGAAACTCTGACAGAGGCCATCATGCTGCCAGAAGAAGAACTCTGGCTATTTTCACGGAGGATGGGTGGGCCACTTACAAGCCATCTTAAGCCAGCAGGTGGTGCTGTTATGCCATCTTGATCAGGCTTAATAAGTGGAGTGGTTAACTTGACCCCCACATGTTATACATCTTCGAAAGCTCTGACTGAGGCGCATGTGACTGTCAGGGTCATTGGTCACTGCCGAGTATGCAGTGACCAACATGTGTAGATGAGTTGGGACTGGGAGCAGCCTATATGTTAATGGCTGCGTTCGGTTCAGTTTCGGGTGGTGCATTAGTGACTTGAATATGAGCTCTGTTGGCCAATGCCTGTGAGCGTGAGCTGTCTTCGAAAATACACGAAATGTAAGCATTCTTCGCCGTGGCGTTATGAGGGGACCGTTGAAATGTTTTATAAATCGTAGTTGATTCTTGAAGTTCAAGATGTGTAGATGCACTGTGCCAAGTATGATTTTATTTGGATAAAAAACAGGGACTAGTTCGCTAAAACATAAGTTGAGTCCAGCTGGTTTCCCCAATTGCAAGTCAAGATGGCCGACTCCCTGTGCGTCCGGGCGTGGCGCTCCAATTGCGTTTTTGGTTTGTCCTGATGTGCCCTTTCACTGTACCCAAGGGTTTAAACGCACGTTTTAATTTGAATGGGGGTCAACTTTGAGGGGGCGCTGTGGAGCCATTTTGTTTTGGGCGTGGCCAATTCGTCTATTTCCATAAATTTTCACGCCATCCGAATGACTCCGCCAAATTTGGTGAGTTTTCGGCAACGTTGAGCGGGTCAAAAGTACAATCGTTTCCGGAGAAAAAATATAATAATAATAAGAAACCACACAGAATCAATAGTCCCTTGCCGGGACTGCGTCCGGCTCGGATTACACAGAAAGACATGGGGGGACAGTAGGAAAACAATAGAGGCACAACTGGGGGGAAATGTCGAAAACAATCAAGAAATGGAGGGGGTGGGGGGAAATGACCTGAAATGACCTCTCTCCTCCAATAGCCAGAGTACTTTAGCCTGGAAAATCCAGACACACCGCTGTACCAGCGAGTGAGTCTGGTCACCGTTGCGTCAAATCCATTTCCCATAGCAGTAGATACGCAAACAAACAGGAAGCAGAGTAAACCAATCAGCGAAGGGCGGGCGTCAGCCGTTGATGCGGTGTTATTAGCGCTTTTGCGTTAATATTTGCGCAGGATTATGAATCACGAAACTCACCTACTGTCGATGTGTTTTTGGGCATTTACCACCGATTGGAGACATGCTTTCTCTCTTTCGTGTGTCGTTCGTAGATTGTTATTGAGGGGACTTCCGCGTCTCGTGAGTGACGCTGCTTGCTAACAACACGTCACGGCAAATAAACAAATCTGATTGCACGGGAACGGTTTGATTTTCATCTATCGAGAGTTCTGCGGGGCTGGAGTACCCTCTGAAATCTTTAGGCGCCCAGTGTTTCACATTGATTATTATAAGTGTAGTCTGCTGAACTTATACATTGTTTCATAATATTAATCTAAAATCTGCTGTGTGTTTCACTCATCCTGTGTAGCTTAATTGGCAGAGCGCTGGGTTCACATCCATAAGGTTGCAGGATCGATTCAAGCCTTCAAACCTTTTTTTTTGTGTGTGTGTGTGTGTCAGCACCTAGTAGGAAGACCATGTTGTTTTTTCTCCTGATGCAAATATTATACAGAGGTTTAATAGCTATGCAGTATGTTGAAGTTGCATTGTTATGCTTGAAATGTTATATGTAATGTAAGACAGTATATTTTATTTTTTTGACTCGTTACCTACTGGGACAAACATGAATTGGTGCCTATCGTCCCTCCATCATGAAAAACGTGGAAAGAACGGTTTCAATATATGCAGAACTAAAGAGAAAGAACTGGGTCTGGAGTTCAGGTTGCTTTAGTGTAGGTGTTGCTTGTACGGGGAGCTCTGGATTTGCAACCAGGAGATTGCTGGATCACTCCCAACCTTGACTCTTTTTTTTAATAAACTTTTTAACTTTTTTATTTGTAAAATTTGACAGGTGTTGCTCGTACCAGGGTAGGGGCCTTTTACATGGGCCACTGTACACGTACATGTATATTAAGTTCTTGTATTTGCTGAACACTGAGTAACAGCTTTACAGGTTTGGCGATATTTATTGAACCATTTTGTAATCATGGCAAATTCCCCTGTCAGCCCAAAGCTTCGAGTGGGTGCTCCAGCCCTGCAGTACCCACAGAATCGGTGCCTATACTACAAATAGAAGTACACAAAAGGACTTCTGTGTAATTTGGCACATCTTTCCAGATGCTGTTTTGCCTGCTGGCTTCTCCAGAGTATTGCAGTTCACTGGCTATAGAAGGTATTTCAACTATAGAACGAGTGGAAAGCACCGCTGCGGCAAACATGAGTGTGGGGCCCTGAGGCTGAAGCAAGAGTGGGCTGGCACCAGGGATACCTGGGCAGGCCCGCCTTAATGTACCCATAGGCCCCGGGGCTTAAACAGAATTGTAGGCCCCCCTCAGCGCAAACCCTAACTCTAACCTATAACCCTAACCCTAAATCCTACAAAAACCCTAACTCTGCTACTACATGTATTAAAAATAAATGTTAAATGACATCTTGCATTGTGTATCAAATCTCAATCTTTAATGCAAAAACAGTACAACTCACTAAAACAGACTCTCTTCCAAACACAATAGCAGAGTCACTCTATACATTCTCACCATTTATGAGTTTGCGCATGAAATAGCTTTTGGAAAAAAAACTGTTTCTGACTTTTGAATTGGCGTTCTGAAGCAGAGACATCAGCGTCCTTGTTGTGGCAGCGTTCTGGTCCCATTTTGGCCCAGACCTGCACGTACCTTTTCTGCCACAATGGCAGAAAAGGTACGTGCAGGTCTGGGCTGGGGTTGACTATACGGGGAAGGCAGTGACACCTCCTCCAGCGGCTCCTCCTCACCGGATTGAGAGCCCACAATCTCCTCCGCTCTCGCTGTCGGCTGCGCCTCCAGTGTCAGAGGCACTAGAGGCGCAGCAGCTGCTTGTTCGCCGCGGCTTGTGGAGCTGCCTGCGTCCGCGGCGCCAGTTCCACCTTTGGTTGAGCTTGTTGTTTTAAAAAAGCCTGTTAGCTTCGGCATATGGCTCATCAGCCCTTTCTCACGCCGCTCTTTCTCTTCTGTGCACCGCTCTCAAACTTTTTCTTTCCCGACATTTCTGTCTCTCACAACGAGTCGCCATCAAGTAATATTATGAGTGAATAGATGCGTTACGTACATGAGTTACGTCTGAACTTTCTCTGCGCTTGGATTGGCTAGAATTGGTCATAGTGTCAGTGTGATGCTATGACAAATTATAGCCAATAGGTCAGTTGATACCACAGTATGTGATTGACAGGTAAAACAAACAAATTGCAATATAATATGGAACTCACTTATATCTGATAGGCCCTCTGGGACAGATAGGGCGGGCCTACTCCAGGTACACACATAGGAGTGCCGCGCAATCATCACATACGGATAGTCATGCCGCAAAGTGAAGTGATTGACATGAAAATCAACAAATCAACTTTTTTTTTTCTCCCTCTTTAATTCTGATAGGCCCTTGACTATGGTAGGCCCCTGGGCTCCAGCCCCTGCTAGCCCGTTGAATAAGGCGGGCCTGTACCTGGGGCAAGAGTAAGGCCGGGGTCAGACAACAGAAAGGCGAGAGTGGGCCGGAGCAAGAGTTAGCAGAGAGCACACAGGTTGTGTGTGAGGCTGAGGGGAGAGCAGGTTTGGGCGAGACCGGGGGCGGTCGCAAGGGGGGGCTCCGCCAGGGCGAGGGCCTCTATCGCCGCTTGCGGCTTTAATTATTATTATTATTATTATTACAAACTTTCAGTATTGCAGAAGAGAACAGTATTGTATCTTACCGGGGACAATGGCGTCCTCCCTGCAGTCATACAGCATGCCGAGTTTAAAGGGCCGGCCCAGGGCTGGCATCTGCAGCGTTTTTCCACTCGAAGAATCCATCTAACCCAGAAATGACAACTGTTCAATATCCTGTATTTATTATGTGTGATTACCAATAACCACAGTTATGTTCAATGATAAATAATTACTTTCCTTGCAGCACTGACATATTCATTATAACACATTGACTCGGGAGTGGACAGTTGTTCTACTGCCATTTTGTTTATCTTTCCGATACAGTTTTGGCCACATTTTTCTCTATGGACGTTGTTGTCTTGTAGCAATAAAATGGTGTTTATTTATTTATTTTACATTTCTCAGTTCAACAATAAAAGACTGTAGAAAACACTGCAGGTTCCCTGTTAATGACAATTGGATGAAACGCTGTTTAATGTCACTAATGGGGATCCCTCAGGGTATAATACTTTGGTCATGTTTTTCATATCAAAACCATGTCTAACTACATACAATTTGAATGAAGGACATTGAAAAAACTGCACTTATTTAATAATATAATGTCCTTTGCAGAAAGCTGTTTATACTCTATAAACTTACACTAAGGGTTTGAAACTAGCATTTGAGTGATATAAAAATGTAACTGACAAATCAAGCAATTTTGTGAAGATGTGCTTTAATTTTTAACTCACTTTAAATTATTTTTAACAGGTTAACAGATTAACATTTCAGAGACTGAACTACTTAAAGTAATAGAAGAATCACATGTATAAGTTTAATTTAATCAAATATCTTCCTGATACATTACAAAATACCATTGTACTCACTGTGGAGTGTGATCCTCAGAGTGAGAGCTGCTGAGGGCGATGTCTGATTTTATTCCCCTACAAACTCCTCCCATCACTCCTCCCCTGTGGGGCTTTTTCTTTTACTGGCCTAAGTTTTAGAGGCTTGACATTGTGGTGATATAGTCAAAGGTCTTATGAAGTTAAAAGTGAATTATGTTTGTATGGGGATCTTTGTTTAATGGCCTTTCTCGTCTTTGTCTTTAATGTGTCTGTTACTACAGTACCTACTAACTTATTTGTAACAAATGTGCTAAAGTGCAGTAAATTGGTTTAGCAGCACACGGGAAAGTATTGAAAACACATGTAGATGCCCATTTAAAAACAATAGAGTCTGTAAAGTTTATCGGCTATGGAATGTTTTCAGGCAGATGGAATTGTTGCTCCTGGTGGGTCAGAGTTAGAGCAAAGAGGAGAAGACATGGCTTAAAGTGCTGCTGCATCAAAATGGTGTCTAACAATTCTGCAATTATGGAAAGCCAAGCCACCATTAATTACAGTATATAGCACGTTAAAAACAATAGTGTTGTGCCTCAGTCTCCTAAGATTAACGCTTTCTGTTCTTTATCTTTGTCATTAACTTATAAGTTATTTGCAGCTACGTGCACAATAAAGTATTGCGACTTTATCTTTTTCTCTGAGTCATGCAATATATTCTTACCTTTGACCTGTCGTTATCCTGAGTGTTTGCAAAGTATTCTGGTGACAGAGAAGAAACTAGTTTTACTTCATTTTTTAGTTCACTGCTTTTAGTTTCATTCTGACTCTTGTCTCTAGACGGCCCGCCCAGAGCCCAGTGCACAGTTTACAGTAAATGACACAAGTTCACAGAATTTCTGAGCGTACTTGCACTGAAAGCTGTGTCAAATGTGGGATTTGTAAACCTGTAGGTCATGATTATGGAGTCTTTAGGAGAACAATTCCATCCTGTTGTTTTTAAGTAAACTACGAACAGAATTTCCGACCGGCAGTGATTTTGACTATGTCTAACTTAGGCCTGCCGCGCTAATTATTATATCGACTTATCGCTCGATAAGTAAAATGAAGGACGATAACATTTTTAGTCTCGGTAAATGCACGATAAATACATGTGCTGCGTGTGCTTAAAATAAATACAGAGGAATGAACGCTATCACAGCGCTGAGTGAGCGGAGCGTCCAACCCGTCTCCCTGTGCGTAAAGACTGGGCACATCAGCTGTATCCCCGCATGTATCCAGATCATTATAGATCAGCACTGCTTTTGGAAGAGGCCTGTAAACAAAGTACCACACTACTACTGCAGATTCCAACACTTTCTGTGAACTTTATCGCGGAGCAAGAGGGACTCGTGTGAAAACACCAAAAGAAGCATCACGGAGAGAATAACAACATTAATGCCACTGCAGGTTTGTCCAACTGAGAACGAAACGAAACCACCGCCCAGCAGTGTATCAAAGCTAATCAGCGCTACTGTTAGCGAGAGGAAGACCGCTTTAGCCACTATCCAAATATAAGCGCGATAGTCCTGAGAACATTACTCAGTGCTTAGGACTATGTTACTGTTCAAGAGCCAGAGAAATGCTGCAGCGGTTTGACAAACAGTCAACAAGTTTCCCAAAAAAGCTGCTTCACTCCGACAGCCGTGTGTACAGGAGGTTATATTTGAAAAGGAAAGGAAAAAACAAAACATATGGCTACTCTACTTTAGCAGTGATACAGTATTATCTGAATCCATACATTTAATATACATTTTATTCTAACCAGGTTTAGTGAGTTTTTGTCAAGAAATATTTAACCAGAATAATGTAGATGAAATATCAATATTATTGTTATTGGGATATTTTTTAAAGATGATGCTGTATATTGACCATTAAAAAAATTATAATTGTGACAGGCCTAGTTCAAACACAGAACCTGGTGAGAGTGTAAGTTATGTAAAAAGGTTGAGAAGCACAGATAATTGCACATTGTTTGGTGTAGGTGTTTATATTGAATGCCAAAAGTTCAATACATTTCAATTCAAATAGTTGTTTACAGTTTTCTTTTTATTGCCTACAGTATTTGTATTATACTCAATATTATCGTTTATCGCAATATTTTCTGAGACTATATATCGTCCTCAAATGTTTTTATCGTGGCAGGCCTTGTCTAACTATTGCAAGCATATTTAGCCCCTCTATGAGAAATGAGTGAAATTTCCCCAAATAAAAATGATTGTTTTGCGGCTTGTTTGTGAAATAATTTTGGACTGAATGCAGCTACTCATATAACAGGTCCTTATCCATGTGTGAATGCATTAGCAACCATGTCGTGCTCTGGCCCTATCCTCCAGCGCCAAAGTCCAGAACCGAGCTGGACCTGAGCCTTGATTGCACTCACACTACACAAACAAACCGCGCTGAAGGGTCTTTCCGTGCGTTCTTGCTTGGCCATGGTTCAGATGGACAAGTAGTAAGTGCACAAGTGAGAGGAGCTCGAGCGAAGGGAATGTCCAAGCTGCTTTGTACTTACGTACGGTGCGACGGTGGTGCAGAGAGTAGAGCGGGTCGTCTTGTGACCAGAGGGTCGGCGGTTCAAATCCCGCAGGTGCCCACTGTCGTTGTGTCCTTGGGCAAGACACTTCACCCACCTCGCCTCCAGTGTCTGCGTACACTGGTGTATGAATGAGAGTGTGAATGGGTGACTGGTTCCTTGATGTAAAGCGCTTTGAGTGCCTAAAGCAGGTAGAAAGGCGCTATATAAATGTGACCATTTACCATTTACGTCTCCGCCGATCCACTTTTTCCCTAAACAACCGCAAAAGCACTTGCGCAGGGTTGTGTTTGTGACTAAGGCTGTCCTTGCGCCAGGAGGACGATCAGGCCCTGTATCTTTTGAATGTTAAAAAGTTCTAAAGAGGCAAAGAAAAACAGGAAAAAGTCATATCAACAAGTCATCGATTAACCGTGCAAATCATTCTGTCACCGATGTCCCTGATAGGTTACAGTAGGGTAGAAAGGAGTAGCAAATAATTCCAGATACCACTCTACAAACAAAATTATGGGGTTGTTATTCTGAAAAAATGAAAAAAAAAAAAAAAAATCATTGAGTCCATTAAGCTTTTCTCATCTGTTTCTTATCTTCATTATAAACTTACATTTCTGCGTTCCTTGCTGTTACGTGTGGAATAAAGCATCTTGACCTGATCTTTTCTTTTATGAGGGTAATTCATTTTCCTATCTTTGACCCGTCATTATCTTAAGTGTTTTTTATATCATGGTTTTATATTCAGCTATAATCTCTCATGCTATTCTAAACTCAAAGTCGACTGTTCTGATGGTTATGCTGTATTTTATTTCCATTGCCACAAACACTATGAATGATTGACCTATGATTTTTAATTTTGTTTTCATTCACACCCTGAACCATGTGCACAATTTACAGTAATCAACATGAAGCTCTCAGAAATAATAAACAACAATGATGGGGTCAGGTACGTCATTTATGAAGAGTGCTTGTACTAAAAGCTGTCGTGTCAAATGTGGAATTTGTACATCTTCTTGTAGGAGCGCTGTAGAGGGCTGCGTCTGAGACACTGGCAAAGCCAGTCGCCATGAACTATGTAATGTACAGATCAGGCAATTGCAACCACTAGTTTTCGAGCCTTTTAAAAATGTTATATATTTGTGGTGATATAGTCAAAGGTCTTATGAAGTTAAAAGTGAATTATGTTTGTATGGGGATCTTTGTTTAATGGCCTTTCTCGTCTTTGTCTTTAATGTGTCTCTGCTACTACAGTACCTACTAACTTATTTGTAACAAATGTGCTAAAGTGCAGTAAATTGGTTTAGCAGCACACGGGAAAGTATTGAAAACACATGTAGATGCCCATTTAAAAACAAATAGGTCTGTAAAGTTTATCGGCTATGGAATGTTTTCAGGCAGATGGAATTGTTGCTCCTGGTGGGTCAGAGTTAGAGCAAAGAGGAGAAGACATGGCTTAAAGTGCTGCTGCATCAAAATGGTGTCTAACAATTCTGCAATTATGGAAAGCCAAGCCACCATTAATTACAGTATATAGCACTTTAAAAACAATAGTGTTGTGCCTCAGTCCCTTAAGATTAACGCTTTCTGTTCTTTATCTTTGTCATTAACTTATAAGTTATTTGCAGCTACGTGCACAATAAAGTATTGCGGCTTTATCTTTTTCTCTGAGTCAGGCAATATATTCTTACCTTTGACCAGGGGTTAAAGTGGGATTTGGGAGGTGGGGGAACTCTAACCTTTAACAAGCATTAGGAATCGCGCTACATTTATATTTTTTATGTACTTAGGTACTGACATGTAGTCATGGGTTCTGAACAGATACTGCACAATACAAGGTATTTGATACTGTAATTATTTTATTTTCCAATATTTTTTAATACCTTGAATTATTTTTAGATATCCTTTAGTAGGTTTTAACAATCATAAATGATTGGAGGTCTATGTGATTTACTAAATGAACAAATTCTGCTTTTGCCAGATCCACTATTTTGGGTTCTTCTTAGATAGGACTGCAGAGCACCATGCCTGCCCAGAGAGGAGCTTAAAGGGGGGGTATTGTGTAAAATCGACTTTTTCAAGCTTTATATCATGTTATTATGTCATTCCCTCATTAAACACATGCCTGGAGTGTTGCCTTGGCTCATTCACATATTTTTGAGTAATCAGTAAAACTTAGACGGCAGCCATTTTAGGTGTAGCTATGCCTCAGTCCTCCTAGGAACGCCCCACCTCCTGGAGACGCCTCGGGACCTTTCGTCACCAGCCAAGCCACCAACCACTGCTCCTCAGCTCAGCAGAGCCCCCTCCCCGCACAGTAGTGTTGTTTAGATGCCACAGCAGTGTGCTGAAGGGGGCGTGTCGGAAAGCTTCTTAAAGAGACAGAGGCCTATTTCAAGACGTTCAGTACAGCCATTTTGAGAGAGCAATTTTATTCAGGCAGTTATTTTAATTTACTGCATATACAGACCAACAGAAGGTTACGTCATCATTGTAGTATGCTATAGACTGGTGCTATGTGATTGAAAAAAGCATAATACCCCCTCTTTAATAGATTATAGAAACAAATAAAATGTCAGGATCCACTTATTCAAAGAAGGCCCAACCAAAGAAATTAACATGTGTGCTTAAACATTGCTTATTAACAATTTTGGCTTGTTATTATGTTCTTTATTTAAGAAAATCCTCTTTCACAGTCAGTGGTGCTTACAGCAGGGCTCTTGCAGGCTGGTCAGGGGTGAGCCTCCACCACCAAATGTATTCATATTTTGGGATAAATAAATGAAAATTTAATTATCATCACTGCTTGGAACAGAATAGAATTAGGCCTAAACATAAAAGTTATATTATATTCCAGCATTTTAAGGCTTTAGAGGAAAAAAAAGAAAAAAACCCACAGCGATAGATTAATACAGAATAATAAAGAGCCTAATAATAACTAGGACTACTCAGAACTAAACAGGATTAAGCCAGGGCAAAAACATGCAATATCAGGACTAAATCACATTTAACCAGGCCAAAGGCCTAATACAGAATGAGACCAGTACATCTCAAACAACATGACTAACTCCTGCTCAGCCACTGCTCCTCAGCACTGAGCAGACAGACCATGGAAAATAATAAATAAGGGCGAACCAAACGCTGTTCTGTCCAAACCTCGCGCTTTACGAAAAACTCAGTAAATGAAGCGCTCCTTGGAGATGGCGCGCTCATCCACATATTCAGCTTCAGCCTCGTTTACCATGTTAACTTTGCAAAGAGCATCTCTGCGCTTGTACATTTCCCACAAACACGTATTGAAAAATGCACCTGTCAATGCACCTGTCAAATGAATGATTCAGATGTTATTTAGTAAAGTTAGAGCCCAGGGAGCGAGGTTTAGCGTGTTGACCGGTTAAACACGAGTGCTGGTGATGCAGTTTTCCAAACTCACGTTCCATCAGCTTTATCGTCCGCTTTACAAACATCCGCAGCTGAACTGGTGTTCCTTACCTTAAAGTCGCTGGTTAAGCCCTTTGCACCGGTGAAGGCAGGAACACACGCTGCACCTGACGCGGACCGAGGAGTCCTCTGCATGGGATAATCCGAGCAAACACGATTCACACTGTCCTTGTGCTGCGGTTTGATAAAATCTGTCAGTCCGTCCTGTTTTCTCAGTTTAGCGTTAGACCGTTTAACAGAGCCATGTTTTCATTTGAGCCCGCGCTAGGAGATGATGGTCCGGAGGCGGAGGCACACTGCTACGCAAAGTGCCGCGAACTTGCTGTGGAGCTACGCGAATGCGGCGCGGATAATGCCGGAAAAAATATAATTTTTATGGAAAATGAGGTCAGATTATATTTTTTGGCCCCCGGGACGCATATTGAGTAGGCCCAACCTAGTACTTTTATTGCATTGATGTATCTCACAGGAAGAATTTCGTATGTGCGTGAAAATGACAAAGTTGAAATCATGAACTTTTTTTTTTTTTTTTTTTTTTTTGCCATGCGAAGGTGGGGGAACGCCGTTCCCGACCGTTCCCGCCCACTTTAACCCCTGCCTTTGACCTGTCGTTATCCTGAGTGTTAAATATACCACAGTTTTACTTTCACCAGTACTAGTACTATTCTATTCTAAACATAATCATAAAGCTCTTAAAATGCGAAATGTAAGGTTATCATTTTCAGTGTTTTTACCTTTGCAAAGTATTCTGATGACAGAGAAGAACGAGTTTTACTTCCTTTTTTAGTTCACTACTTTTAGTTTCATTCTGACTCTTGTCTCTAGACGGCCCGCCCTGAGCCCAGTGCACAGTTTACAGTAAATGACACAAGTTCACAGAATTTCTGAGCGTACTTGCACTGAAAGCTGTGTCAAATGTGGGATTTGTAAACCTGTAGGTCATGATTATGGAGTCTTTAGGAGAACAATTCCATCCTGTTGTTTTTAAGTAAACTACGAACAGGATTTCCGACCGGCAGTGATTTTGACTATGTCTAATGCCGTGTTCTGACCGAACTCTCGGGCGTCAAAAACGCGCCTCAAGTCCGTAGTTGGACGCTTGTACTGAAGTCAGACGCTTTTTACAAATGTCACCGAGCGTCAAGACGCCCTGGCCGCGCGTCAGCTCAGAGTCTGTTCGTAGCTTCTTGGAAACAGCTCGTGCCTGAAAACTACAGTTGTTCGGAGGCTAACTACTGTAGTCTCCCTCTTTGCTCCTGCCATGTCCTATGGATCTTTAACTATTCCCCATGGTCTACGCAGGATCTCCCCAGTATTTAAGCTCATATCCAGCCCATACGGTTGAAGGGACATTGGTGGCAAGTGGCTATAAGCTAGGTTAGCCCGGTTAGCTTGTTGCGATCGCGTACAGCTCATTGTTGATTTAAAAAAAAAAAAAAGTGTAGCACAAATGTGTCAATCCCAGCTCAGTGTGTGACCATCATGAAGGCTGTTCTGTGTAGTTAAGGGCTTTATTGACATTATTAGCGCTAAGCGGCCAGCATAGAAATAATTAATGCTATGCGCAGCTAGCCCTGGGAGAAAACAGATCGACTACGGCCCGTTGTAGATAAAATGTGAGCAATAAACTTAAAAATCAACAAGCCTGGCTCAGTGTGTGATCATTGTTACACGGTTGCTTTATGTAGATGGGGCTTAATCGACTTTATTCGTGCATATTTCTCGTTTTCACATCGATTGGAGATTTAGCTTGTACTGTAGCATTAGCTTTGGGAATGCTCTGCATCATCAAGTCTCAAACACATTACAGAGCAGATCCAGCCACTCAAATAAGTTTTCCTGTCGCCGCTTTTAATCCTGGGTGTTTAGGTAAAAGAAACACTGATGTGTGTCTTTGTCAAAAGCATGGCACGCACGAAAAGCTCCAAACGTGCTGCACAGGAGGCACGGGGCGCACTGCGGGATCTCTCAACGCTCCCCGAGGCGCGTCCCCCATGTATTTTCAAGGTAAACCTGGCGCTTTGGAGGCATTTGGACTGAACCCGGCATAACTATTGCAAGCATATTTAGCCCCTCTGAGTCCCATGCACAAGGTTGTTTTTTTAAATAATAATGTACAAAACATTTGAATACAAACATCCATCCATCTTCTTCCACTTGTCCGTTGCTGGGTCGTGGGGGCAGCTGTTGGAGCTGCACCAGCCCCTATGGCTCCTCCTGCAGGTGGTGGGTCCACAGAAGGACGGCCTCATGGTTCTAACCGGGCCTGTTGGTCTCTCATAAGGGGCTTAAAATGAATACAAACATAAGAGTAAATAAATAATTATTATTTGTATTTGATAAAATACCCTTTTATTTAACATACTGTAATATAACGAGTTAAAGATGTTATTTACTATGGTTTCACTTTCACATATGAGGTGTAATCTTCTGTTTATGGTAATCTACTTTCCGTACTGAAAAGGTCTACATGTGCAGTACAGCATTGTTTAGTCTTTTCTTTTGTGGGAACTTACATTTGCACTTTGGCTGTGATTACAGATGAAGATTGCGATTTTATTATTTAGTCCCCATTGTTTTACTTTTATCAAGTGGTTTATTCAAGTGGTGTAAAATTATAGCACTTTTCTAAGTAAGTGTGTCAATAATACTTATTATTGAGGAGCGCTGCTTTATCAACAATAAAAACAAGCCTTTTCAGTTTATCTATATTAACAGTATATCTTCAAAGCCATGCCTGGCTCGGCAGTGAGTGGGTGTACACACTTATTAAAGTAGCTTTCAAAGATTTTTGTTCAGTTAACTGAACTAAAAAAGCACTTTATACTACCGTTGTTCTCTCAGAGCCCATAAAAGGAAGTTTCAGTTTTGCCAGTGGATCCCGCCCTTTTCTGAGAGCATTATAAAACACACTTGTTCATTTGAACGGCAGTCGCTCCTGGACCACAGAGAGGTGAGTGAGCTGTCTGTCTTATGACATAATAAATGTGTGTGCTCTGTGCCTGAGATCTGCGTCCTAATTACTAAAATATTTAATCACAGCTTTTTGTCTGATTATATTGTAATAATGAACACTTTCATTTGATGCTTTTATATGCTTACCACATCTTTGCATGAGTAGAGTGTGAGTGTTTATGTCCAGTGTGACTATTACTACTGATCATTGGGCGTGCTGTGCTTTCCACTGTATTTTCCAGCTTTTCTATATCTGGTTGGTTGTAAGTCTTGGTGATATCAATGTCACACTTTTCTAGAGCGCTCTGCTCATCAACAGAAACTCCCGTAAGAGTCAGAGCTGCATTAAATCAAGGCTTGAACCCTTTACTTCACTCATTAACCGTCAAACACAACAAAATCAACTGTGACAATGTGCCCCATGTGCAGGGCTTGGGGTTGGTTGTTGATTGTTTTTAATGAAGGTTTTGGTGTTAACTTGAAATTTTATCAACTTTTGTAACCTTTTTGCTTTTTAAAAGATAAACGGACTAAATACGTTTTAAAACAATCGAAATTCACACTAATTTGAACGTACTGTTTGCAAAAATAACCCAAAATAGGGCTCTATAAAAGCTAATATTAAAATAAAGTCATCATAAAAACATATTAGACATAAAAATAAACTTTTAACACCATTTATGCCCCGTGTGACAAATAACCCTGCATGTCCACTTTACCAACAATGTTGGTAAACAATGTTTATCCAGCGAGAATCCTCGGCAAAAACTGTGAGGAAACGTAATTTAACCCCTGAAGTGGCTGCAAAATGTATTGATGCTTTACAACAAATTCCTCCTGTGATTTTACCTGCTAACTGTGATTTTATTGTTGACAATTTTAACCGTAAACTACTCATCGCCCTCGATGCAGTTGCACCATTCAAACTTAAAAGATTAATCTTAAATCCCTCCCCCCCCTGGAGAAACGAGGAGCTAAAGCAACTCAAGAGAAATTGCAGGAAGGCCGAGAGGAAATGGAGGAAATTCAAATTCAATGCACTTCCGCCAATGCCTAAGCGGAAGTGCATCAAGCAAAAATATTATATATATATATATATATATATATATTATATATATATATATATATATATATATATATATATATATATATATATAATATTCATGTTACTTGTGTATGTATATGTGTATATATATATACACATATACATACACAAGTAACATGAATCTGAAAATAAGTACAAACGGTATAAAAACAAACTTACTAACATAATAAGAAACTGCAAAAATATTATAAATATTATAGTGCACTACTCGAACAAAAAGAAGACAAACACTAAAGCTCTCTGGTGTACCATAAATGATCTACTTCAAAGGACTCCAAAAGGAAATGCTTAATGTCAAATGGTCAGAAAATTGAAAATTGAAATGAAATTGTGAGCAAGTTCAATAAATACTTCATAAGCATAGGACCCCAATTATCCTCCTCAATAACTCCACCATGCACAAATTATAATTATGACTGTGTCCAGGAAAACCCAAATACAATGTTTCTTACGCCAACAACAGGACAAGAAATAACTGCTATTGTTAGAAATTTCATAAATAAGAAATCCTTGGACTGTGACGAGGTAGATATGAGTATTGTTAAACAGGTCATCGATCACATCGTCACCGCAATCTCATATCTTTAATTTGTCTTTCAAAACTCGTAAATTTCCAGATTTAATGAAAATAGCTAAAGTTATTCCCATCTATAAAAATGGTGACAAAACTCAATTCTCTAATTACAGACCTATCTCTCAATACTACCTCAATTCTCAAAATATTAGAAAAGCTCTATATAACTCGACTAGACGCATTTCTAGATAAATACAATATTTTAAATGACAGTCAATATGGCTTTGGTTAAAGCAGATCTCCCGCTCTCGCGTTAATGGAACTTATAGAGGAAATCACTAATAATATCGACAAGAAAAAGTATTCAATAGATATTTTCATCGATCTTAAGAAGGCTTTCGACACTATGGATCACAATATACTCCTGAACAAACTACAAAATATGGGATAAGAGGTATTGCTTTCAACTGGATTGAATCCTACTTAACAAACCGTAAACAGTATGTTCAATGGGGCAGTGCAGATCCATGTGTGATACCCTAGTGTGTGGGGTCCCCAGGGATCGGTGCTGGGACCTAAACTATTTTTATTATATCAATGATTTGTACTTGGTTTCCAAGAAGCTTAAACTGGTCCTTTTTGCAGATGATACAACAATCATACTCTCAGGTGCAGACTTACAGCAAATGGTGATCGAGATTACAGAAGAAATGGATCAATTGAAAGATTGGTTCTGCGTAAACAATACCTTTGGAAATCATGTAATGAATGTACAATTACCAGTTAAAATTGGAAACGAAACTATTGAAAGAGTCTATGAACAAACATTTCTTGGTGTAACACTTGATCATAAAATCAGCTGAAACCTCACATCATAAAACTAAAACTAAAGTTGCAAAGATTTCAGACATAATGAATATATCCAAATATATAATTGATAACAAAGCTTTATATACTATATACTGTTCACTTATCCTTCCCCATTTCACATATTGTGTAGAGATCTGGGGAAATGTGTATAAAAGTAATCTTGAGCCATTGTTTAAAGTTCAGAAAAAGACAATAAGAATAATCCATTTAGCTGGATACCGTGATCACACTAATCCATTATTCTTTAAATCAAAAACAATGAGATGTGAGGACCTTACTGGATTTAAGATGCTCGAATCATGTTCAACGCCTCACAAAAGTCACTTCCTGAAAGTTTACAAAATATGTTCTGCAAACGAGAAGTTAAATACAACCTGAGAGATAAGATGAGCTTCAATAAACAATACTCGAGAACATCTTTGAAAAGCCTGTGTCCCACGAGACGTGGTGTAGAAATATGGACAAATTTAGATGAAAGCATTAAAATATGTAAAAACCTGGTACATTTAAAAAGGTTTACAAAGAATTATTATTTATTAAATACGAACAATTATTGTGAGTGTTGTAGTATATTCTTTTGTTGTTGTTTCTTTATTTTGCTGTTGGTTTTTTCTTTTATTGTTCCTTATTTGTTGTTACCTTGCTTATGTTCCCTTGTTTATGATTTGTTATCGTGCATTACGTTTCTTGCTTTGATTGTTAATGTAAATATTATTGTTTTTAATTTTGGGGTGGCACTTATAAGCTTTTTGCTTCGGCCACTCCCTTTGAGCAAAGCTACTGCAAAAATAAATTTAAATAAAAAAAAAATAATAAAAAAAATATGTGTGTGTGTGTATGTATATATATATATATATATATATATATATATATATATATATATATATATAAAAATGGCGACAATATATATATATATATATATATATATATATATATATATAACACACACACACACACATATATATATATATACATCACGCTCATGTTTCTCAATATTGTCTCCACTTTTGGACGCCTTTCATGAGGAAATAATTAGACCTTAGTTCATATGAGCTGGAAGAGAGGACTTTGAACTTCGGGGCAGTTTTTGCTTCATTGAATTGGCCTAAGGAATTACTGAGGAATTGGTGACAAACTAAGACTAGTTCTCAGTTGTCCTCCACCTTAATTTTGAACTACAGGCTCTTTAGAAGGTTGTGATGTCACATGAACACAACCCTCACTGAAATAAAATCAGGGTTAATGCCAGAGACATTATCCACAAGCATTTTGTTATAAGCACAACATTCTCATAACCTGTAATTTCGGGACCCTGAGGTACCACAGCAGACCCTCACATTTGAGACATTTTTAAGATGTCTTTTTCATTTAATAATGAAAAACTACAAAAAAAGAGAAAAAGAAAAAAAACAAGACAGAGAAGCTGCTAATTTGGTTTATAGTACATGAATACCACTGTCAGCAACTTAATATAATCATTTTGTTTATTGCCCAGTCCTATTTAATTAATTGACTGAGGAATCCTTCTGCAGTCAATAATTGACCTTTCGCCGAGCCCCGCAATTTTAGCAATTTCCACAGTTATACATTGAAATGTTCCGCATGTTTGGGAGAATCCTGCTATTACTTTTGGGAATTCTGCAATTTATGGATTTTCCGCAATCGGCCGGAATTCCGCTGATTTTTCCCATTGACTTATAATGGGGCTTCCACAAGTTGATGATTTTCTGCAACTTTTTCCACATTTGCAATTTCTGCAATTTGTGCATGTTCAGCTTCCACAACTTGTCCTTTTTCATGAAAATGCCGACTTATCCAGTTTTTTTTCTACAGGATTTGGAAGTCTGCCCCATTCATTTGTATGGGGAAGGCTCCACATTCATTTAAAGAGGATTTTTCATACAGTCAAGTCTGTCAGCGATTTAAACAGTTTATGCAATGTAAAGAGTTTCTTCAATGTCAGTTTTATACCATTTTAACAGTTTTCACAGTTTCTGCAAGAAAATAGGTATTTTCCAATTACAAAACTATTGTGCAACTTAATAGGGATTTTTATATAATATAGTATGATACAACTAAATGGGGATTATCACAATTAAAGCCCTATAATACAGCTAAATGAGGATTTTCAAAATAAAAGCACTATTATGCAACTAAATGGGGATTTTCACAATAAAAGCAGTATTGCTGCATTCATGTGGACTGGGGGTTGGTTTGTGTTCATGTGGTTTTTATGTGGGAAAGTGGGGATTTTGATGCCATCAAATAAAATGGTATTTTATCATTGGTTAGCGCTTAGCTGAGTTAATCATTTAAATGTGTTGTTAGCGTCTCAAAAGCTAAACGGTAGTTTGTTAAAAATCACGTAAATTCACTTTACGTGATATTTTCACTTGCAATTTTGTTACTACGATGATGACAACAGCTAATAATAAACTCATAAAAAGTAGCAATGTTCAACTAAAAAGTACTAAAAAAGTACTAACTAAACCGTTTATGCAACATAACAGTTTATGCCATTTAGGATTCATAAACAGTGTATGCAATTAATATAATCTATGCAATTTTGACAGTTTTAGCAATTTGCATTTGCGGCTGCAAAATTCTGCAGTCAATTGCAAAGGTTTCTAGTTAATTGTTTTGTGTTTCAATCCCTTTATCAATTCAAAACAATGAATTGATAATCTGTTGAATATAACTGATTTTATTTGTTTTTCTTTTTCCCAGATATCTTGTGAAGGACACCTACAAACCGTGTTAAGGCAGGAGTGGTTAGTGACTTATTGTGTTCACTTTTGTCAAGCTGATCATTGATTTACTTACATTAGAAAGAGAAATCAAATGTTTTACTTTGTTGTTTTAATTGTGTCACTGAGGTTTGTCATAACTTGGTTATAGGAGTCAATTATTCCTTATCCAAAACCCTCTGAGGCTCATCAATGTAGTACTAGGAGAAGAAGGTGGACAATGCCCTCTTGTGGATTTTTATTGAAAAACCGATTAGTGAATGTATTTTCAACATTATTTCCATTATAATTCTCAATGAAGACATTAACACACACACAGGATTATGGAGGAAACAAAAAAGGGTGAAATAATATGTTTTATATTTGGAATTATCTTTATTCTCGGCCTTTTCTCAATGAGCTTCATAAGGTCCTTGTCCCTGAAATGGTTTATCAGTCTGTGAAGTCCAAACCGTTTCTGTGATAACATTGTGAAGCTCACTGAGAAAATGTCCAAAGCAGTAATCAAAGCAAAAGAAGATTTCACCTTTTATGTTTAAAACATAATTCCATATGAGTTAATTCATAAATGAATGCCTGCATTCAGATTCTATAATGTTTCCTTACTTTTGACCGGCACTATACATTAGATACATTCAATGGATAGACATAGACAGATGTGAATGACCCATCTAGGGTAATTTTTTTGTTTATAAAGCAGCGCACCTCATTAATCACTTTGAGAAACGCGTGACACAGGCTGACAAAGCACAATAAGTGTGGGGGCTGAATTTCGGCCCACGACCCAAACGAGTTAGACACTCCTGTTTTACACAAATCAATCTACTGTATGTCATATTTTAGCTGCTAACATTTTCCCTTGTTCTCCACTTAGTGAACGGACTTCATGCTCTACAGGAAGTACAGATACAAAGCATAAAGAGGCAAAAGTGGGTGGTGCGGAATAAGGTGAATATTGAACCAGCAATTTACTGAATTATCATAATTTAAAATTTTCTGTTAGATATACAATAAAAAAGTAACTGTAAAATATACAAAATAAAAACTTCAATAGTAACATATTGCTGCTTCTAGTTATCAATATACACAAAATATATATTTTTAATATTGTATCAATCAGTTGGTCTATGCTCCGATCACAGCAGCCGTAAACATTTGCTAGATTTCTTTAAAGACTGGCTTAGTTTTAACAACTCCCTCTAGTTTTTGCTGTGGCCACAGTTATGCTCATGAGTTCACATTACCCGGCTGATTTTTTTGTGTGGCCATTTTCAGAGAATATGAAAGATAACAAACTAATTTATTTTTCACTCATAGTTAGTGGTTGTGTGAAGCCATTTATGGTCAAACAACTGAGTTGATTCGTTTTAAATTGGTAACAAAATAAACTACCAAAATGATCCTGATCAAAAGTTTACACACCCCAGTTCTTAATACTGTGTATTGCTCCTTTAACATCAATAACAGCTTGGAGTCTTTTGTGGTAGTTGTGGATTGGCCTCTTTATTTCCTCAGATGGTAAAACTGGCCATTCCTCTTGGCAAAAACTCCACATTTTAGACCTAGAGAGTTGCAATGATATTGAGATTAGGAGACCGAGATTGGCACTAACTGGACCTTCACTTTATTCTAGCCTGTGCTTTGGATCGTTGTCATCTTGGAACGTCCAAGTGCATCCCATGTGCAGCTTGAGCTTCCAGGCTGATGAGTGACACTTTTCCTCCAGTATTCTTTTATAATATGCTGCATTCATCCTGAATCAGCTTTGACCAAGTTCCTGTAGCTCACACATCCCCAAAACATCAGTGATCCACCTCCATGTTTCACAGTAGGAATGGTACACCGTTCATCACAAGCCTTGTTGATCCTCCAAATGTAACGTTTATGGTTATGGCCCAAGAGTCCCATTTTGGTTTCATCATTCTAAATGACATTGTTTCAGAAATGTTGAGGCTTGTCTCTGTGCTGTTTGGCATAATGTAAGTGGATACTTTTGTGGCGATTGTGAAGTAATGGCTTTCCTCTGGCAACATGGCCATGTAGCCCATGTTCCTCCTTATTGTGCTTCTTGAAACAGCTACACATTTTTTTCAGTTGTTGCTAAAGGTTTTGTTGGTCAACCTGACCGTGGTTGGTTTCAACAGAATCCCGCATTATCCAGTTCTTAATTTAGAGTTTGAACGCTCAATACTTTATATCCTTTCCTATTGTATGCTGTTCAACTACCTTTTCTCGCAGATCCTCTTGACAATTCTTTTGCTTTCCTCATGACTCAGAAACCAGAAACGTCAGTGCAGCTCTGGATGACAGATACAAGGGTCTGTCAGGAGCCCAAACACTCACTGACTTTTTAAACAGACACAATCATTACAACACAGGTCACAGGTGAGGACGCTTACCTTTAGTAGCCATTCGAACCTGTTTGTGTCAACTTGTGTGCATATTGTCTATGCCAGGGGTTCCCAACCTTTTTCCTGCTGCGGACCGGTACAGAACCCAAAAAAATGTGCGCCCCGGTGCGCACCCGCGGGGGATTTGTGTGTGTGTGTGTGTGGGGGGGGGGGGAGGTGATGAGGGAGCGTGCTGAGAAACACGTGCACAGACTATGGGTCACGTTATTACAGCCTGCAACGCAGCCCTTGCAGCGGGAGGCGGACACAGGAGAGAAAGAGAGAGGCTGCGCTGACTCTGTAATAAAACCAGATGAACTCGAGTCCAAAGGATTTGTAGGGAGACTTTCTATCAGGAGTTTCGTATATGTGAGCTAATTGGCGTGTGGACAGGCCAAAGAGACATAGGAGAAATGCTTCTTTTTTCCCCCATTTCTCTGCGGCCCGGTAACAAATACGTCGCGGCCCGTTACCGGTCCCTGGCCCGGTGGTTGGGGACCACTGGTCTATGCAGACTCTAAGTCGTACAGGAGTTGTCTATTTTCAAAGAAGGTTTGTGAGTCATTTTCCGTACTCTGTAGTTGAAGTGTCGAACGCCTCTTCATCCAAAAGGCTTCGTCAGCGACATTAAAAAGTAACTAAACAGGCCAAGCCTTTCCCTACCCACAAACAAAAGTCAAAAAGTGCTGTGAAAGAGGCGGTCTCTGAAGTTTGGGGGTGACATGCGGGGGGTGAGTGTGTGGGCCTTTGCATTGGCACAATCACAGCAGACTGATTACGTGGGAGGGACTTGGTTATAAACCACAGGTACAGGGGCGGGACAATGGGCAGCACCTGATGACGATGTGTGGAGCTGGTGCGGCTTATGACGTTCTGTGGAGGCCGTGGACACGTCTCCAGCCAATGTGCTGGAGTGGATGGTTTGAGGCATCATGCTGTGGGTTGTTTTGCTGTGGGAGGGGCTGGTGCACTTCGCTAAATAGATGACATCATGAAGAAAGAACACTATGTGGAAATATTGGAGCAACATCTCAGATGTTCAGGATCTGATCAGTTTAAAGCTTGGGTGCAGATGATGGATCTTCCAAATGGACAATGACCCAAAGTTTATTATTGTGTATAATTTTCTCACATTATACACAATTACAGCGCGTTAGCGCCCTCTGTAAGGAGCTTGTGGACAGTGGTCATGGAAGTACGGCCCGTAATGGCCGTCCGATGCTGCTTGTGAAATAAAAAAGATTTGGGGTGCGCTAGCGCCCTCTGCAGGTTGGAGCCATTATTCACATGGAGAGGCTAAACATGTAGTTTTGATGTTACTGACTACGATTAATGGCACATCAGGGCAATAAAATGCAGTGTGGCCATGCTAGTACCCTCGGTAGGATTATGGCGCAGCAATGGAGGTACGGCCTGTCAGGGTCGTCCGATGCTGCTTGTGAAATAAAAAAGACTGGGGCGCATTAGCGCCCTCTGCAGGTTGAAGCCATTATGCACATGAAGAGGTTAAAGTGTAGTACTTACACTACTTACTTACACAGATTAACGGCATATCAGGGCAATAAAATGTAGCGGGCTCGTTAGCACCCTTGCTATGGTTACAGAGGTGTGGTAATGGAAGCACGCCCCCTGACAAACTAGAAGTCCGCCATTTTGAAAAATGCTCTGTCACTCTATTTACCATAACCTGTAAATTGCTCACATTCGCACAAACAAATATACATTTTATTGACCTTTCACCCCCGGACACAACAAATGTGAATAAGTTACATTGGGCGCGATAGCGCCCCCTCTAGGCTGAGAACAAAAAATGCATTATGGGGAAAAAATGTGTTTCTCGGAAACGGATGAAATTCGGCACAAAATAGTTGATGGCATCCCGATCAAAAAAGCCAATGAGACCCATACCGTATTTTGTACGGTGTTGCCATGGAGACGGCCGAGGCCCCCATGTTATTCTAATGGGACGGACACATAAATCTCACATTATATGAAATAACAGCACGTTAGCGCCCTCAGTAATGAGCATGTGGACAGTGGTCATGAAAGTACGGCCTGTTAGGACCGTTTGATGCCGCTTGCGGCTTTAATGTTAACTTTCATATTCTCTGAAAAATAGTCAAAAATCTAAAATGCTGCCTGTAAAGAGCACAAAGCAAAAAGACATTTTCTTCCTCCATTTCTTCCTTTTTACAGAAGATAGCACAAACTAACTGATTTTTGTAATTTGCCCGAAGGAAAGCTACGCCCACAGCCAATGACATCACTGCTGCTGTTGGTCCAGCTTTTAACTGGTTCCCAATCGGCTCCAGTTTTTGGAACTAAGTGCCAGCATTTTATGAGCAGATAAAGCAAGAACTGGGTCTGAAACTGGAACCGGCACCAGCTCGGTGGAAAAGGGCTACCTGTCTTTCCTGCTGAAAAAGTGAATAGCTGTTAGAATGTATTATTATTATTGATCATTATTATTTATAATAATAATAATAGTAATACATTTATCCCCGCAGGTTTTTACTGGATTCATCAGAGGAACCCACTTTCACTGATTTCAGTTCAGTCCAATCTATACTTCTAATTCTACAATGACGACATTTTTTAGTGGTGCTGTTTCCTTCTTTGGTGGAAACTCAACAGATAAAAGGATAATCTCGAAGCAAAAGTGTCTTTATCTGAGCAAATAACACAAGATACATCTTTCCACCGTCTGCCTGATGCAGTCAAAGACAAAAGCACTCTCCTCAAATCCAGCACAGGGTCACCAGTTTATCAGGTTCCTCTGGAGGAAGAGCAGATTAATATCTCAGGCTGCAGACGCTTTAGATTTGGAAATGATTCTCCAAAAAACAACCGCACCATAATGGTCATGGGAGCAACAGGAGCTGGAAAATCCACTCTGATCGATGGAATGATCAACTACGTCTTAGGCGTTGACTGGAAGGACGATTACCGCTTTAAATTAGTCAAAGAGGTTCAGAAGGAAACTCAAGCCATGAGTCAGACGTCTGAGGTCACAGTTTACAAACTGAACCACCAAGATGGCTTCCAGATCAGCTACTCCCTCACCATCATCGACACTCCGGGTTTGGAGACACTGGAGGGATTGAAAAAGACCAGCAGATCACAGAGATGATCAGAAACCTCTTCACGTCTAAAACTGCCCAAGTCATTGAACTGGACCTAGTGTGTTTTGTAGTTCAGGCGTCTTTAGCGAGACTCACCCCCTCACAGAAATACGTGTTTGACTCAGTGCTGTCCATCTTTGGCAAAGACATAGCAGAAAACATCCGAGTCCTGGTGACGTTTGCAGATGGACAGCGCCCCCGGTTCTGGAGGCCATCACTGCATCAGGAGTCCCATGTCCTGAAGAAAATGGAGTTCCTCTGCACTTCAAGTTCAACAACTCAGCTCTGTTCGCCTCCAACAAATCATCTACCTCAGATGAGGATGGATTTGATCAAATGTTTTGGAACATGGGAATCAAAAGCATGAAGAGATTTTTTGATGCTTTGACTCAAGCAAAAACTGTAAGCCTACTACTGACTAAAGAAGTCCTGAAAGAGCGCCAACAGCTGGAGATCATAGTGGAGAGTCTGCAGGAACAGGTTCAAGTTGGTCTTTGTAAACTGGAGGAGATAAAACAGACGTCTGAAAAATTGAAAACATTGAGGCTGAAATCAGCAGGAATAAAAAATTTGAAATCGAAGTCACTGTCACTGAGGCAGTGAAGGAAGATATTTCAGGATCAGGAAACTACATCACCAACTGTCAGCAGTGCCATATGACCTGTCACTATCCCTGTGCAATCCCAAATGATGATGACAAAAGGGCTGTGCGGCAATGAATCATCAGACAGGATATTGTGAAGTGTGCCCTGGAAAATGTTACTGGGATGTGCATTTCAATCAGAAATACAAATTTGAATATAAGCAAGTGACAAAGAAGCAGACTATAGATGAACTAAAGAAGAAGTATAATGTAGCAAAAAATGCAAAAAGTCCGGTTGAAGCTGTGATGAAAAATCTCAAGAAAGAATATGACAATGTCCAGGTTCATGTGACAAAGCTGATTGACAAGTCATCTAAAAGTTTGAACCGCCTGAAGGAGATCGCACTGAAGCCAAATCCTCTGTCCACTCCGGAGTACATCGACATGCTCATCGAAGGGGAAAAGGCTGAGGCCAAACCAGGCTGGAAACAGAGAGTGGAATCCTTGATTGCCATGAGAAAGAAAGCAGAGACTTTAGCCAAAGTTCACAACAGAGAAGAAATTTTAGGGATAGTTGCAACTAAAACTTCTCCAGATAAAGACGAGAACAACAGTGAGCATCATCAAGATGCTAACAAAGCAGAGAGCGATGAAGACGATAACAAAACAGAGAGCGATGAAGACGATAACAAAACAGAGAGCGATGAAGACGATAACAAAACAGAGAGCGATGAAGACGATAACAAAGCAGAGAGCGATGAAGACGATAACAAAGCAGAGAGCGATGAAGACCCTAACAAAGCAGAGAGCGATGAAGATGATAACGAAACAAAGAGCGATGAAGACGATAACAAAGCAGAGAGCGATGAAGACCCTAACAAAGCAGAGAGCGATGAAGATGATAACGAAACAAAGAGCGATGAAGACGATAACAAAGCAGAAACAAAAATGCCTGAATAGATGTTTATGGAGCAAGTAACAAACAAGTGAAGAAAATTTTCTAAAGACCATGTAGATAATAGGGCTCAAACAAAATATCATTTTGCAATATTTGAATCGTTTTGAAAACCATGTATTGCAACACTTTTAATACTCAACTCAGTTATAGAAAATAAATATACAAATGTTTTTGACTCAAAGACGGATGAAAATTAGCCTATATGGCTAACTCCGGCACATTTACATGTTGAAAAAACACATGTTCAAATAAAATAAAACGACAGTCTCGTTAAATCCAGATTTGGTGGTGATTGGTTTAAAAAATGCTTCTGCCGTTTGCGCTTTTCAAACTGTTTTAATCAATATCGGACTGATATTTTGGAAACTCCACTTGAGCTTTCTTATTCAGTTCATTCAGGGTAAAATATTTTGTTTTGTGAAAATCATACGTTTAATACTTTGTGCATTGAAAAATATTGTATAGAATTGCTGAGTTGCAGGTTCTAGAATGTGATGATGTCACCGGACCCAGTGGGGGAGGAGCCAGTTTTTCCAATTAACTACCTTACACTTTCACAAGTCGTAGCTCAAAAGAAAATGTACGAATTACAAAAATGATCATTAATATCAGTCACTGGGTCCATGATCTCTCTGTACAAGACCAACAATTCCTAAAAAACAAAACTATTTTTCCTCTAAATAATAGTATAATAGTATTGGCCTTTAAAATGGTGTGATGTCACCTGCAGTCCAGCAATATATTGGGCCCAGTAATATCACGCACATAACTTCGACCTTATGTAGTTGATATCACCAACTCTGATCTCCCTGTCGCTTATTCCGTTTTTTGGCAATTGCTTGATCAAAATAATCCTTGCCACCATCACAGAAATCAGATAAACTGTGTTTTCCATCTGATCCTGTGGCTACAAATGTGTGCTTTGCCTTTCTGGAAGATGAAACACTTCAAATATGCAAAAAAAAAAAACATTTATGCTTTAGATTAACTGACCAAATACATCATCTGTTTGCCACTACTTAAATAAAAATCATTTTAAACATCGGCATTAATGGCAGTTTAATTTGGTAAAATGTTGATTAAATACATTATGGGAAGTGATGGATATTTAGTGTGTCCAGAATATTAAATATAGAGTATGCATTTAAATCAGAAGTCCAAAGGGATTAGGGTTAGAAGAAAAATAGAGAGACATTTTATAATGAAATATCCACAGGTAACAAAGTTACCCTATTTAAGGTTCTGATGAAACAATGTTCAAGAATATGTTTATGTCCAAGTTGTCAGACCTTCTCTTCACTACAGCGATATGCTCATCAAGGAGGAGAAAAAATGATGAACCAAACCAAAATATGGGGCAGAGAATAGCCAATTCTAGAAACAGAAAGATGACTATCCAGATTATTTATTCATGATTCATCTTGTTCTTCCTATAACTTGTCGTTTCAATCCTGCTGTGGCCAGTTCAAAATAATCACAGAATCAAATATGTTCAAGTTTCCACAATACCAGATATTGAGATAATGATAAGCAAATACATCAAATTCAGTATTTGTTTCCTTAAAGTTTTGCAATTAATGTGTAACATTTGTTTCTCATGTTGATCAATCTTGTTATTTTCTGAATATCTAATCTTTGTAAAAATGATTAAAGATGTGTTTTTCTTTCTTTGACAATAAAACTCACTAAACACTTTTGACTGTGGTGTTTCTGTACTGTATTTGTCCAAAGAGATAATTCAAATAAATGTAACATAAACTAAAACACCCTTACAAGAGTTCTCTCCAAAGTCTCAATTTGTTCAATTTCAAATGTAAATTTTAGCCGGCACATGTACTGTAGTATAACACCCACCCCGACCCCATCAGTGTTGCAGACTCCCCCATTTACATTATTATTGTTCACACAAATGTAAATAAAATGAAAAAATTGAAAAAATAAAAAGTAAGTTAATTAACCTCAAATTAATTTACAACAATCCATTTTATTAAAACGGAAACTGGTGAGGGGTTTTTGGGGCCAGCTCCATTATTTAGAATAGGGCAAGAATAGTTTGGTTGGAATTTATTTGAGAGATTATTTACATTAACACTGTAGCAGTGCCGAAAGTAAATAAAGTAACAAAAACTCAAAAGCAGTAGGCCGAAGCAAGAAAGCTTATAAGTGCTACCCCCATATTCAAAATGAATTTAGATTCCGGATACTGTAATACATCATCTCGTACAATATAACACTTTACATTACAAATTCCCGGATTACACAATTACAATTGTCCACATTAACTTTACGTACAGCAGCTTTGCTAAAGAAAAACATTCATGTTTAACAAAAAGAAAATCACGTAATGATTACAAGACTTCCAAAGAAGACAACACGAAGATAGAAATGTATGCAGTTTACCAATACATATAAGCATTTATTTTATTTACAATTTGTACTTTTCTTTACTTTTCCTTTTTCCCATTTGCTTAATAACCATTTCCAATCATTACCTATAAACACCAGTCACCATTCTATTAATTGAACAGTGACTTAGTTATTATTAAGTATTACGTAATCAACATCACCCATTATTATTTACATTCCCATTTCCACTGTAAAAATATTAGTTGTGATTGTTTTATTATTTTGTTATTTAGAATAGGGCAAGAATAAGAATAGGAAAAGGACAAAAGGTTAGTGCTAGATAGTTAGATATTCTGCTCTGGAGGGACGGTGTGCTGTGATCTTGTATAGACCTTTGAGTTGGTTTGTCTAAATATATAAATAACCCAAAGGTTCACCATATCCAGGGCCTTAACCCTAATTTGAGTCCTGAAAACTCTCCTGTTTCCGAGCAGAGTCTCTCCGGAGCAGACGATCGAGCGCTAACCAGGATAAAATGAGGAAGATGTTGTGCACGCTCAGACAAACACATGGAGGTCAAAATGACAAGACTGTGTTCAATAGAGTTTGGGAAAACTCACTGTTACCATGGAGATCCGCCATGTTTGAGTGTCTCAGCAAATATTTTCCACAGACTAACTAAAAACAGTATAAAAAGTGGAGACTAAGCATTGGAACAGCAACGTTAGCTGCTGAGTCACTGCTGGTAAATCCATCTAACTCACTGATGTGTCCAAGTGTTTTAAACATTTTAAAATCTCCTTTAGTTTATTATTGCTGCTCATCCCCTGATGCTTAGCGATGACATCACACTCCTGAACTCTATTCTTATTTAAAGTGCATATGACAGGTTTTAATTCTTCAGAAAATATGACTTATTTAGATGGATAACCTCTGTTGTATTATAATAATAATAATAATAATAATCATCATCATCATCATTTTATTTCAGTGAAGCAGCAAATGAATAAAGAAATGTTTGGCAGAAAGGTGAATTTTTAAAATGGGTAAAGTTCCATAGTAGTTTGACTCACTCATAGTTTTTTTTTTTATTGAATTAACACATTAATACATTAACAATAATAACGAATTCAAAAGAGCAATAAGATGAACATAACCGATTGAATCCTTTGCAAAGGAATCTGTCATGTTCATATACAGTCAAAGATACAAAATCATAGAGACTCGGGTACTTTTAGCTTTTCATGCAGACCCTAAGTTAAAGCTTTGTATTATTATTAGTGTTTTAACGTTTTAATATAAGAGTATTCAAATAATAATGTTTTAAAAGATGGCTTGGATTTCTGTATTTTAAATGTTTGAAGAGGTGAAGACATCTAAAGAAATAATAAGGTTTGTGAATATTAAATTCTATGATCGTCTATTAATTCAGTGATCATCTATTAATTAGATGATCACTGATTTCCCATTGACATAACATGGTCGGCATGGCAACAGTATAAAATGGTTTACCTCTATCTCTGTCATTATCATCATCTTTATTATCAGACTCGACACACAAACAACACATATTTTACTGTACCCGTGCTTCCACAGAGCTGACTGGTAACGTACGGCACTGACAGTAAGATTCACCAGCTCATTTAAACGGTGAGTATCAGATTCCTCATGAGAGCATCAAAAGTACAAACAAAAACAATAGACTGGCGCTTGTGAACCTTGATTTTTTTTCCAACAGGATTGTAAATGCATTTTTATAAGCCACTTTGAGCTTTTGATGGAAGCCTTTTTTAATCTGCTCACAGTGGGGCTGTTACAGAACATTCTGCACAACTGAGTTTTTACAATGTTTGAACACGTATGATATTTTCTGAGAAGAATGTTTGGGCATAAAGTGCACGGCACTAATGATGAACGTCATCCTGTCAGTGTCCAATAAGGAAGTGAAATTATAAACATCAAAATAAAACTGCTCAAACTAAAGAAAGCTTAAATATAATTGTGTTACCTGTTTGAGCAACGATTGTCTAATGTGCTGTATGCACTTTAAAGAGGGACAGTTTGTATACTTATGTACTAATTAGTGTTTCATATTTCCATATATCAGACAGTTCAAACGTTGATTGTTACAGAATGAAATAAATATTCCCAATAACCAGGCAGTCTATTCACATATGCTCTTTACTGTCTCTCTTTCCTCAGTTACTGTTAAAACCAAACGGACCGTGAAGGAGACAAAGCCGTAAAGGTGCAGCTCTGGGGAACTGCAGACTCATATAATCCATTTCTACATAAATGTTACATTTCCTTTGGCTGAGCGCCTCCTACAGGCAACACCTGGAAGTGCAACGAGCCAGAGAAGGAGAAACCACTGACCGTGACCTTTCATTTTCATTTTCATTTTTTCATTTATTTATTCATTTGAGCAGAAAAATATTTCAAACATTTTTACATTTGAAAACAGAAAAAAACAAGACTTTTGCTCAAAAGGAGTAGGAAGAAGTTCAAAGAACTTATACTAAACCTAACCCTTATTTCTCATCCAAGTAACATCACATACACTCATGCAAGAAACTAAGACATGAGTCTGTGCTCATGCATTAGCTTATGCATTATTCTTAAATATAAATAGTTTATGATCGTACAAGTGTCATTTATCATTTACAATATCAGAGGATTTTTCAATTACAGTCAAACAAAAAAAAGGATTTATCGTTTACGGTCGTACAAATAAATACACCATATGGTACTTAAGACTTACACCAGGGCACAGCTCTCTTTCATTGTGATCATACAAAATATACACACTTCAATATCGCTCGACCCTACTATACCAAATATACCCATAAGTAGGCAAGGCAAGTTTATTTGTAGAGCACAATTCATACACAAGGCAATTCAAAGTGCTTCACAGTTGCAGAAAAAATTACAAGAAAACAGATAAAATCAATCAATAAAACATCAACATAAAGTTAATCAATGAAAGTAAAAGTCAAGAGTGCAGATAAAATACTTTCAGTTTTCATATGCACGGGTAAAAAGAGCTGTTTTCAGCCTGGATTTGAACATTGTCAGAGTTGAGGCCTGTCTCACATCCTCATGAAGACTGTTCCAGATTTTAGCTGCATGAAACTGAAACGCAGCCTCACCGTGTTTATTATTGACTCTGGAACCACCAGGAGACCCCTCCCTGAAGTTCTCAGGGCCCGAGATGGTTCATACGGCTCTAACATGTCAGAGATGTACTTTGGTGCTAAACCATGAAAAGACTTGTACACAAGCAGAGCTGTTTTAAATTCTATTCTCTGAGTGACAGGAAGCCAGTGCAGAGACCGGAGCACTGGACTAATGTGGTGGTATTTCCTGGTTCTTGTCAGGACTCGAGCAGCAGCGTTCTGGATGTTCTGCAGCTCTAACAGCTCGTTTAGAAAGGCCAGTGAGCAGCCGTTACAGTAGTCTAACCTGCTGGAGACAAATGCATGGATGAGTCTCTCTAAGTCTGGTTTTGACACTATTCCTCTGATCTTAATGTTCTTCAGATGGTAAAAAGCTGATGATGTTATTGCTTTGATGTGGCTGTTTAAGTTCAGGTCTGAGTCCATGATTACTCCTAGATTTCTAACCTGATTTTTTGGTTTTAGAGCAAGAGACTCAAGGTGACTGATAACACTTTGTCTTTGTGTCTGTGGGCCAAAGACAATGATCTCAGTTTTGTCTGAGTTTAGTTGGAGAAAGTTGTTTTTCATCCACAAACTAAGTACAAGCTCTGTATAACCAGACTTTAAGGTCACACAAAATTAATTCCAAACACACTAAAATTTACTGTAGTCAATGTTCAATGATACAATAGAGTCTTAACTTTCTTATAATACTTCGATATTCATATCCAGGAGTGTGCGCCTGTCTGTGAAAATAATAGTAATTATGATACTTCACTAGCATAATTTTTAAAGATAATGTTTTTACATGTTCTTTTAAAGTGTCCTAGTGTTTTGCTCCGTTTTGTCTCTTTATTTAAGTCATTCCACAATGTTATTCCTGCTTGGGAGATGCACATACTTTTAAGGGTGGTGTGAACACAGTGTTTTCTCATCACAAATCTCCTCTTAAATTATAATTTCCTTCTCTACTGCTGAACAATTTTTGGGTGTTCCTGGGGAGAAGATCACGACTTGCTTTGTACATTACAACAAGAGTTTTAAATTTAATTAAGTCTTCAATTTTCATTATACGAAATGCTAAGAACAACTCATTTGTATGGTCCCTAAAACCAACATTATGGACGATTCTTATGGCTTTTTTCTGAAGTTTATAAAGTGGATCTAAATGAGTTTTATAAGTGTTACCCCAAACCTCCGCACAGTAGCTGATATATGGGAGAATTAAAGAACTATATATAATATGTAGGGCTCTATATTTTAGCAAATGTCTAGCTCTGTACATTACCGATATACTCTTTGCCATTTTTGATTGTATGCTTGTTATATGGGGTTTCCAGCTTACATTATGACTTAAAATCACACCCAGAAATGTACATTCGTAAACTCTCTCTAATTCCATATTATTGATTTTAAGTTTTACTTCAGTATCTTTGATTCGTTTCCCAAAAATCATCATTTTTGTTTTCATAATATTCATTGACAATTTGTTATTATCGAACCATTGTTTTAACTTATTTATTTCTGTTGAGATCTCCGTCATAAGAAGCTGTAATCCTTTCCTGAACACAGAATCGTTGTATCATCAGCAAATAGTATGAATTTCAGTTTAGAAGAGGTATAAAAAGATCATTTATATATAGTAAAAACAGCATAGGACCCAACATCGATCCTTGTGGCACCCCGCAAGTAATATTCTGCATTTCAGACTTCATTCCTCCAGTTGAACATACTGTTTCCGGTCTGAGAGGTATGATTTGACCCAGTTCAGTGCAACTCCACGAATGCCATTTTTTCCCCATGTTTTGCAGTATTTGATGGTTCATTGTGTCAAACGCTTTTTTAAGGTCTATAAATATTCCTACAGAGTATAACTTTTTGTCAATACTGTTGGTTATATCCTCAAATACTTCTGTTAATGCTAGGGCAGTTCTCTATTTTTCCTAAAACCATACTGGCTTTCCATTGAGTAAATTGTATTGTTCTATAAACCTATCAAGACGATTAGAGAAAAGTTTTCAAGGATCTTAGAGAACTGAGGTAGAATCGATACAGGTCTGTAATTTGGCACCTCATGACTATCACCATTCTTAAATATGGGCACAACTTTTGCAATTTTCATTTGACTTGGGAATTTCCCAGTCTGGAGAGATAGATTACAGATATGGGTTATGGGCACTACAATTTCATGTATGACCCTTTTGATAAGAGTCATATCAATGTCATTATAGTCCCTAGATTTTTTGCTCTTACATTGATTAACTAAATCTATAATTTCTTTTGTATCTGTAGGAGTCACACACAATGAATCTCTGCTTTCCAATACATTTTCTAGAACGTTTACATTGTCCAAAATATTAATTTGATTTGCCATTTCGGGCCCAATGTTGACAAAATAGTCATTAAACATATTACAATGTTGCCCAGTTTGGCTTCTTTTTTCCATTATGTGTGATATAATTGGAATAGGGTTTTTCCCGGTGTTCCTTCTTATAACACTATTTAATGTACTCCATAGGCCTCTCATACTATTTTTATTTTTCTCAAGCTGATTTGTGTAGTATTCTTTCTTAGATATTCGCATTATATTGGTTAGTTTGTTGTTATACCTTTTATATTTTGTTTCAGATTCTGAGGTTCTTTTCCTAAGAAATGTTTTGTACAGAGCATTTTTCTTTTTACATGCGTTCATTATCCCTTTTGTTATCCATGGCCTCTCCTCCTTTTTTGCTTTCATTTTGTATGTTTTTGTTGGACAGTGTAAATCATAGAGAAATTTAAATATTTGCAGAAATTCATTGTATGCATTGTCTACCTCATTTTCACCAAGAACTTTATCCCAGCTTTGTCTTGATAAGCTTTGTTGAAAGGCATTCATTGAACTTTCACTCCTGGGTCTATATTTTATCACTTTGTTGGGTTTAGTCTCCCAAAACGGTCCTGTTTTACCTTGACTAGTGTAAATATCGGTAAGTGATCACTTATGTCATTTATTAAAATCCCACTTTGATGAACACTCCAACATGCTGGTAAATATGTTATCAATTAGAGAAGCAGTCGTAGCTGTTATTCTTGTAGGTAGTGTAATCAATGGATAAAATGTATTACTGTACATTGCATTCAAAAAATGTTCTGTTGGTCCATGACTCTTATGTTTCATAGGTCAATATTAGTGTCACCACAATAAATGATCTCCTTCGTTTGGTCAACATACATATTTTCCATGCACTCTGTAAATACTTGTAAATCTGTTCCAGGAGCTCTGTATACACAAGATAACAGTATATTTTTTCTTTCTCAAAACAATCTCCACAGTTATGCACTCCATTACTTGCTCAATTGCTACACTCATGTGCTCCACGACTGTATTTGAAGTTTTTTATCTACACAGAGGGCAACGCCTCCACCATTTTTGTGTTCTCTGTTTTTATGAAACATTTCATAACCCTCAAGTGTTAAATTAAAATTGGAATCACTATTTAACCATGTCTCGAAATAGCTATAACATTAAAGGTAAGCTAAGGTTATCAAGATATCCTTTATATTGTCAAGTTGGCCTGTAGGCTCCGACTATTAAGTGTATAATTGACAAAGTATCTTCCACATTTTCCAATAAAGACATTTGTTGATCTTGAAAATACGTACATTTTTAGTCAGATTGTTATAAAACTGAATATCTGGATCGATGTCATGCAAACCTGTTCGCGACTCATAGTTTTCATAAGTAAATGTGTCAAATTCTTGTACCAAACTTGTGTCCTCATCTTCATTTCGGATAAAGAAGCGTCACTGGACATGTTGTTCCTGGACCTTGGACCTTTAGTGGTTTAATGGGACAGTTTATTATTATTATTATTATTATTATACACTGCCCCTCCTCGAACCGCAACCTTACGTGGTGGAGGGTTTGAGCGCCGAATGATCCTGGAGCTCTGTTGTCGGGGGCTTCGTGCCCTGGTAGGGTCTCCCATGGCAAACAGGTCCTAGGTGACGGGTCAGACAAAGAGCGGTTCAGAAGCCCTTATGAGAGACCAACAGGCCCGTTAGAATCGTGAGGCCGTCCTTCTGTGGACCCACCACCTGCAGGAGGAGCCATATTGGGCTGGTGCTATGTGATTTGGCAGCTCCAACAGCTGCCCCACGACCCGGCAACGGAAAAGTGGAAGAAGATGGATGGATGGATGGATTATTATACACTGAAGTGAAATGACCTGAGACAGAAACAAACACAGGTACTTGAGTAAGTCTGTGAAGTCGTCTTGGAGTACTTTTATCACACAATACTTTCTACTTACATCCATCCATTTTCCTTCACTTGGGGTCGTGGGTGCAGCTGTTGGAGCTTCCCAAATCACATTGCACCAGCCCCTACAGCTCCCCTGCAGGGGGGGGGGGGGTCCACAGAGTCATGATTCCTCATAAGGGGCTTATTTTTGCTGTAAAACCTCTGGTTACTCTTCACTGATAAATCTGTGACAAAAGCTTCATTGAAATAAATCTGTTTTAATGTTGAATTAATTTTCTAAAATCTAAATCAGTCAATATATATTTTATTGTGTATTTGTTGGAAATAAATGTTCACATTGTATGAGACGTTTTGTTTATGATTGTAAAGATAATAGTGCTCATACAATTAACATATTTTCTCTCATCTTAACTATTGACTATTTGCATTTTGCATCATCTGTACAATCATAAACCTATGATGGGCACCATCTGCTGGAGGCGCTGAATTGCACTTTCAACGTTTAACCATAGGACCATGCTTCTGCCAGAACTACAGACACTTGGAGTCTTTTAAGTCAGAACTAGACATTTTAAGCAAACGAGCCTCAGCCTGGTACTCCGGTTTCCCTACCACTAAAAACATGTACAATAGGTCAGGATGAATGAGAGTGTGTTTGAGAGTGTGTTGAGAGTGCGCATGGGGGACGCACAATCTGGTGTGGCTTGTTTACATGCATGACACCAGGGGTTAAAGTGGGCAGGAACGTCGGGAACGGCGTTCCCGCACCTTCGTGTGACCAAAAAAAAAAAAAAAGTTATGATTGCCACTTGCGAAAGTCTGCCTGTGAGATAAATCAATGCAATAAATACTAAGTTGGGTAGTTTTATTATAAATTTGCTTGAAGCTCTGGCGCTGGACAAAGTACACTCTCCAGAACGGAGAAAATAATCATAAGATCAGCAGCAAGGTCAGCGCTCCTCATTGCGTGCAGGTTTAATGCGCCTCAATATAAACAGCATTTATCACGAAATCAATGAACTTTATGGAGCATGAACTAAATCCATAAACGGAGTCTACTCTCCAAGCTTTAGGACGGTTTCATTTTGCATCAATCAGCCCATATTTCGGTTTTACTTAATTAGGAAGCATAATAAAGGAAGAAAAGGCGATAAACAGGCGGCGTTACACGCGCCAGTTACGGCCAATGTCGGCCTTTTCACAAAGATTTCCTCTGAATCAGATCCTCTGAATCTGCCCGCGGTCTTAAAAAGTAAACAGAGTCAGAATCCTGGCTAAGTTCGGTCCTTTAGACTCGTGGTGGAGCCTGTGTCTCCTCCTCACTGCTCAGCGGCGATGAAGCAGCTACAGACGGAGGAAACAGGGGCGGAGCTGACGGCAGCAAGGGACTGGGCCCACAGCAGAGGGGGCCCCACAGGGAAACATTTACACAGGATTTGACACGTAAATTTAAAACAATAAATACTAGATTAAATAATAAAAGTCTATTTGAAGCTATAAAAATCAGTGTTGCTTCTTTCTTTTTCTTTTTTCTTTTTTTTTTAGGAAATAATCATAATGTTGACACGTTCTGATTCTCATCACTGATAAAGGCTAATTCAAAGAGCATATTTTTGCTAAATACACCCAGATTGCACTAAATTGTATCTGATTATTAAAAAACATTCCCGGGTAGGACTGGCTGTTGCCTAATTTTCTGGGAGTACTCAAACAGAAGCACATATAAAGACATCTTATTCTGTGAAATGGTTTAAAACTTATTTTAAAATAAATAAATGAAAAATAATATAAAACCTTCTGTAACATGTAATATACGCCACAGCCTTTCATATATCGCCTAATGTAAGCGTTCTGAGTCCTTCGAGAATTAGAGTTCCACCACCTCACAAAAATCACTTTAACAGCACTGATGACACTGTAGTCATTAACAATGGCTGTCCGAACCAAACAAACAATAAAAAAAATAAAAAAGATGGTCTCCAAAACACTAACCATTGCTGTGGTTACTGCTGGGGGGAATTCAACAAGATGCTAAGTTTCCCACTGAGCTGCACTCGATGGCTGATCAAAATAAGAAGGGACGGCTTCACCAGATTTAACTTTCCCCGGTTAATAAAGGTCAAAATAAATCACTTGATGTTTTAATACTACATGCCTGTTTGAAGTGATTTGCTGTTATTCTGCAAATAAACTGCTTTACTTAAACAGCATTGTCTATAGCTCTGTTCTGTGTGCCTTCTTAGACTGAGATAGATTTTAAAGATGATAAAGACTGTTTCCATATAATTTCTGAAAGCAAAAACACATAGAATTCAAAATTCTCAGCATAAATTTGACAAACATGGATTCTAATTATTTAGGAAATGCAACTATCAAATGTGTAAGAAAATACAAGCAGCTGGCAGGTATGGTTCAAATACTGGTATAAGCAGTTTTAAAATCATTTCAAAACAATCTCATCTTCACAAAACAAACATGGTTTGGAACACAAACATTGAGACATTAAAAACTAACACCAAACTAAATCAGTGTGAACTATAGCAGAGCAACGTAATAGAAACATAGAGGGTAGACCCCGTTGGGAAAGTCCATATCAAGACTCGTTGAACTAAATGTGCTTGTGGTGTTGATAATTGTCGTAAAACATTTAGGAGAAAAATCCATCATTAGTGATCGATAAAACGGCTTTCAGTGTTTGTTATATACTGCTGTGTATTAGATTCTTTAAATCATGCTTCTTTTTCATTATTTATAGTGAGGCAATTAGTAATTATAGCTGCCTTCAAAACCCTCCTTAAATACATAATGTTGTGTTTACATTAATGAAGCAGATACTGCAGCAGACATGGCAACTTTCACTTATTCCATATCACTTTATTAAATCACTTCATTGTACATCACTCAACACAAAGCAGAACTGCAGCCATTACAAAATAGAGTTGTTACATTCAGAAGCACATCTCTGTATGGTTAGCATTCACAGCTACAGGTAACATTTACAGAGTTTCTCCACTACAACTCAGATTAGCGAGCAACAAACAGTCAAGTCAACACAGCAGCATGTCAACAAACCGTGTTTTAACTAACGACAAAAAGCACAGGAGATATCCCTGCTTATTTGGTTTGACTTGGTTTAGAAACAGAGCGTGAACACGAGACTCTTATCACACCGGAAACGAAGCGCTATAAACAGGAGTTTCCCCCGGAATGTAGCATATGCTAATGGTGCAACATAGTTATAACATGGATATAGACTTTCATCATTTTACTTTTACCATTTTTGTTTTTGCACAAATCATATAAGTGAGAAAATATATGACTTTAAATGAACCATTACACTGAGCTTGTATTTTCTACTTTTGATTGTATGACCATAAACATTAAACAATGGATGTCTATGTGTCAGATGCTGGTGTGACTGTATAAAGTGTGTGACTGTATAAGTGTGTGACTGTAACAAGTGTGGTGACGTAAGGTGTGTGGACTGTAACAAGTGTTGGACTGTATAAGTGTGTGACTGTATAAGTGTGTGACTGTACAGGTGTGTGAACTGTACAGGTGTGTGACTGTGTGAGCTCAGGTGTGAAAGGTCAGACACAAACGGAAATGGGGTAGGCACTTACTCATTTTTTGAACATCCACAATTGTCATGAATCTTTGAAAGTACAAATTAATGTATAGATTTGCTCAAAATAAACTACATGCAGATTCAGATTGAGATGAGTTTAATGAAGGCAGCGGTCCGATCAGTGAGTTGAGAGTCGAACAGAACATAAAAACAATACAACTCTGGATCATTACAAAACTAAACAAAACATGACTCCATTAGACTGAATTAATAAACTGTAGACTCAGCAGGAAACAGGTTAAGCATAATTACATGTACATAACCACCATTAGATTTAAAAACGAGGGGGACGTTTGTGTTCTGGATCTTTCTGATATATTTTTTCATTTTTCTGTATTTCTCGAGGCGCAGTCTCCCTCTGTTGGCCTTTTATCCAGTATCTCTGCTTTCTCTTCTCACATTCTTCAAAGACTCCACCTCTGTCTCCAGCCCGGTTTTGGCCTCAAATTTTCTCCTTGATGAACTTGTCGATGTCATCTGGACAGAAAGAGGTCTGGTTTCAGGGCATTTCCATCAGTCTCTTTAAACAGGAAGAGGCCTGAGCATCCAGGACTCTACTCAAAGTGGCCTTCTTATTTCTTCCACGAGTTTGTTCATTAAAGCTCAAGCTGCTGTTTTTGCGTTCCTGGCTTGTCATATTTATCCCTTCAGATCTTGAAGTGTTGTTTCTTTGGTCACCTTGCCTGTACTCCCATACTTATTTCTGATTAAAATGCACATTCAGAACATTTACCTGGACCAGTAGTATCCATTCACTCCCATAGCAGGACAGCGTCCTTTTAATCTTCATTCATTTGCGATGTCACAGGATGATCGACAGGTGTATTGACACTGCTGACAGTTTGTGATATAATATCCTGCAGGTAGTTCGATCTGACTGAGTCTCAGTGAGGGTGACTTCTATTTCAAACATTTCGTTCCTCTGCTGATCAGCCTCATGTGTCCTGATTTTTTCAGACGTCTGTTTTAATCTCCTCGCAGTTTAGACAGAACCAACTCTGACCTGTTTATTTAGATTCTCACTAAAGATCCCAGCTGTTTCCCTCTCACTCAGCATAACTTTGGTCAGTGTCAGACTTTTATTGTATGTGATTCAAAGCAGCAAAAACTCTTCATACTTTTCTGATCCCATCTTCCACATTTCAATCAAAACCGTCATCTTCTTCAATTCTTCTCATTGTAGATGATGTGCGTGCAGGTGAACAGAGCTGAGTTGTTGAACTGAAGTGCAGAGGAACCTTTTTCTCCAGGACATGGACTCCTGATGCAGTGATGGCCTCACAGAACCGGGGGGCCGCATGTCCATCTGCAAACGTCCACCAAGGACTCGAATAGTTTTCCTGCTAGTCTTTACCAAAGGATGGACAGCACTGAGTCAAACATGTATGTCTGTGAGGGGTAGTCTGCGGCTGGAAGACGCCTGAACTACAAAACAACAGACTGAGTCCAGTTTCTAAGACCTGAGCAGTGTAGAGCGTGAAGAGGTTTCTGATCATCTCTGTGATCTCCATGTCTCTCTGATCCCTCTGGTGTCTCCAAACCCGGAGGTGTCGATGATGGTGAGGGAGTAGTCGATCCTGGAAGCCATCCTTGGTGGTTCAGTTTTGTAAACTGTGACCTGACGTTGCAGGTTGTGTATTCTTCTGACTCTCTGTATTTAAAGCGTAATCGTCCTCCACTGGACGCCAAGATGATGTTGAATCATCTCGTAGGTGGATTTACCGCTCTGTTGCTTCCCATGACCATCTAGGTGGAATGTATCTATTTGTGGATTGTTTCCAATCTAAAGCGTACTAACAGCCTGGAGATATTAATCGCTCTTCCTCAAGGAACCTGAACCAGCCAGAGGTCTCCCGTGTGTTTAAAGAAGCGCTTCGAGCTTTACAGCCTCAAGTGATCTTAGCGAGGAGGAGGATATATGCATTGTGAAACAAGATCTCGGTCGGTAGTTTGTGGTTTCAATAATCTCAGTTTACGTGGGAATTTAGCACATTTCTAGGATATATTTCCAAATGTCCCAATTGTGTTGCCTCAGTAAAATAAGTAAACTGTACTTTGATTTCTCAGTTTCTTCTGCCTTAATCTGAAAATACAAACAGTAAAGATGAAGTTGATGAGCCAAAACAGCGAGAAGAAAGTTAAACAAGGTTAGGAATGTCAGTGTAAATCCTTTCAGTGTAAGTACAGGCATGAAAGGGGTTACACAGATTCCTACATTTAATTTGTTTATAACAAGTGCAGCCATTTAAAATGTGCAATCAATCAATCGTTTTGTAGGCCCCCAATATCAACAGGACTGCACAGACATTAAAGCAATAGAACAAAACAATAAAACTCACGATGTTCTTAGCGATGCCTCGGATTCACACACGAGGTTGCAACTGCAGTAGAATTACAATATTAATGTCAAAGCAAAGTATTAATATAATGTATTCTCAGTAGAAAGTTTTGACATTTGAGAGATATTTAAGCTCCCTTTGAACTTACTAATCAGTAAAATATCTGATTTTAGTCGTCATTGGCAGAGGTGTAAGTAGCTTCAATATTTACTTCCAGTAAGAGTGACTTTGAATAATTGTACTCAAGAAAAAGTAAAAACATAATATCGTCGATCGTTACTTGAGTACTGCGAGTAAGTCTGAATTATATTTCAGTTTGACATAAATAATAAAAACTAAACATGGATTAAGTGAAAATCTCATATTTCCTAAGAAATACATAAAAATATGCATTTCCGAAGAAAAAAGGGACGGTAACACAATATAATTTTATGTCAAAGAAGCTTTTGTAAACTTTTAAATGTAGCTCACAGTAGCACGTTATTAAGATAAAATACTTCATTAAAATAACAGGAGAACATCAATAATTAGAATTCATCAATAGTGCTTTCATTCTGTTAATTCAACTTAACTGTGAAACTAATATATGACAGATTCATGACTAGCACAGTGACATATGTATAGCTGTAATTTGTTTGGATTATTAATGGCTCCAGTTTTGTTAAAAAAACCTAAGCCATAATCATCAAAAATTATAACAACTAAAGGCTATCATATGTCTCTTTGCATGTCATGATCCTTATCCATTAGTTTCACAGTTTAAGTTGAATTACCAGAAATAAATGAACTTTATCATGATATTCTAATTATATGACGAGCACTGTATATCCTCAAGTAGAAGTAGAAAGTACTTGAAATGAATATAACTACTCTAATGAGTATAGTTTGAAGTACATGTACTTAAGTTAAATGGTTCCGTAACTGAGTCAACTCGCCTCTGGTCACTTGTTGAAAATATAGGGAGGATCCTCGGAGGATAAAGGAACACTAAAATAATCTTTTCAAAGTTTCACACTCAAACCGATCAGCCTTAACTCCACTCTGACTGAAGACTGACGTCACTGAATGAATCCATGAACAATATAGTTTTTTATTTTTGCTTCAGTTGGACAGAATGATGAAAACTAAAGCATCATGTGAAATCCACATAATTTTCAAAGAAAATGCAATAAAAGATACAAACATAACTCATTCTGAAGAATAAGGTTCAAAACACAACCTATTATAAGTGACTGAAGCTTTTGTCACTTAAAGATTTACTCAGTGTAATGATACAATACTTTTACTCAAGTAAAGATACAGAATACTTTAATATAATGCTTACTCAAGTCGAGAGTGAAAAGTAGCCTACTGTGTGATTAAACTAACACAAGAAGAAGTACAATTACTTTGAAAAGTTACTCATATACATGTACTCGAGTAAATGTAACTCCGTACTACACGCCCACACTAAGGGTTTAATAGAGACAAGCTTGACTGATCGGAGAAATAGTGAAGAACTCTTAGAGTGGAGCATGAGACAAAGCTGTGAGGCTTTGTTTTCAGTGAAGCTTTTCAAATGAAGCCTCAAACTTTCCTCCAGACACACAGTGACTTTAAAGTGAACTGAATTAAACTTGAATTGTGTCTCATGAGGATGTGTTCGGGCACATAGTGCAGATGCAGAGCTGATAAACATGGTAACAACAACAGTGCGAGGACAAGGGGAAGGAGAGGAAACACATTCCAGGTGTTGAAGTTCTGAAAGCCAACCACCTGAACAGGTTGTCTTTTTCTTCCTCGTGGTTTGACTGCAGTGACATTGGACAAGGAGTTATTTTCTCTCAGTGCATGTGCATGCTGAATGAATGGTTTATTTTGGGTTGATTGATGGATTTAAATCAGAACAATTTCCAAAAAGTAACAATAACAAAAAAGTTTATTCAACCAAAAAAGGGAATAGGCTGAGTATGCTTTTATTTATTCATGATCCTTGTCAAACCCATAACTGATTCTGAATCAGCTTATCGACATTCATAATACACATTTCCAATAAAATATAATCAAGCTGTTTGGCGACTTACAGACAGGGTTGAGATGCTGCAGGGAAAGCTTACATGGAGCGCCATCACCAAGAGGAACATCTGTGCAGAGTATGAGCTGGAAACCCAAAGTGGGAAACACCTCCAAAGGTGGTAGAGAAATGACCGAGCCAAGATCCTGTGGGAGTTCCAGAATACAGACGGACAGAATGGGTAAATGAACCAAACCGAACATTGGGGTGGTGGACAAAGAGCAGAAGGAAAGCCGTGGTGGTTGACATAGCCAATACCAAGCGACTTCAACATCAGGAAAAAGGAACAACGAGAAACTTAGAGAAATACCAGGGGGCTCAGAGAGAGCTAGAGAAGGCCTGGAGAGTGAAGGCATCAGTGGGTGCCCGTGGTCGTTGGGGCACTCGGGGCAGTGACCCCAAACTGGAGGAGTGGCTCGCAACAGATCCCAGAAATACTATCAGACATCTTGGTCGCTAGAAAAGTGCAGTTCTAGGGAACAGCAAAAGAATACTGAGACGCCTCAAGCTCCCAGGCCGACGGTAGAGGGACCGAGCTTGGAGGAAAAAGAGAGACCGCCCCCGCGGAGGGTGAGGAAGAGTTTTGTTTTTTTTTAATTGTCTGCGATTAATCAATCAATTTTGTACCTAAAGTGATTTAACATCACCACAGTCGATCAAAGTGCTGTTTCAACAATTAACAAGAACATAATATAAAATAAGGACAAAGAAAAAATGTCCGAGGTACTGACTTGTAAAACTTCTGTCATTTGTATTTCTATGTCTTGTGGTTTACTGTCTATATTGACGGAGCATCCACGTGACTATCTGCATGTGATGCCCTTTTGTTATTTTAAACGCACCTGTTTTGTGTTTTTTTAAATCATTGCCCTGATGAATGACCGTACAGTCGAAACGCCGTTTTTGGCCCGTCCCTGCGCATAAAGACTTTTATCTTATTATTCAGAGTGCCTCGACATTTTTTTTCTTTTTCGCTCTTAATCATGTTCTTCATGTCTTGTCCTCGAAAGAAGCACCTGATTTTCTACAACTCTGGACCACATGAAGCACTCAATTTCATTCAATTATAAAGATAGGAACAATTGAAAATTGCAAGTTCTCATTAAACAAGTGCCACCTCTGAAACGGGTCAAAGGCGGATCTGAAATAACTAGATTTAGCTTCTATATGCCTTTGAACAGCGGCCGTCCCTGTGATGGTGAGTAACTCCAGGGGGAGAAGTGTTTCCAGAGTAAAATTAATGAATAAAAAATGTTATGTGAGCAAAAAAATAAATAAGCTCTTGACAAAATAGTGATAAAGATCATTTGTCTCATGTTGTCATAGAAGTTTTTGTTTCTTACATAAACCAGCTCTATATGGATTACTCATTTATTATCTCCCTCTGCTCAGTACAGAAGAGATCGTATCAAATCTGAAACGGCATCAATGAGCCTGTGCTGTCAAGTCTATGCCCTCTAGGGGAGATTCTCTCATGTATTGTTTATACTGTTTTTTATGTCCTCTTGACAAGAAATTCATTACAATAGTAGAGGTTATGCATCTTCAGTTAATATAAATAGAACCTGAAATGAAAGGCAAGTGACGGTGCGGTAAAACGTATCATTAGCATCGTTTTTGTTTTCTCGAGTTAGAGAAAGAGTTTAGATAGTACGAGCGAGTCGCCTTGGTAAACGGAAGGGTCAGCGGTTCAAGTGAGTGTGAAATGGTTCCTTTCCGTAAAGCACTTTGGGCCTAATGAGTAGAACAGCACTATATAAGTTGAGACATGTGCCAATTTTACCATTTAAATGACCACAAAATACTCAAGCTGAAATGGCTAAGTCTACACACAAGTCTCTCTTTTGCACACGACACTTTGACACAGTCCTGCCAAGCATAACCTGCTGTTTAGTTTTATAGTTTTTTAGTTTATAGTTTAAATATTTTGAGCAGTAGAAAAGGACAGACAGTAGATGTTTTCACAGAAAAGGAGAGCATGCACACTAAAAGGAGTAGGTTGAAGTTCCACAGTTCACAGTTCACTTGTAAAAACCTACCGCCTGACTTACCATGAAGCTGCCGTTTGTCACAAAAGTTTTAACAAAGTTTGTTTAGCAGTTTTTAACTTTTGATAGGCAACGGTAAACTATTGATAGATCAACTGAGAAAAAATAGATCTTATTTGTTCTCGAGTATGAACGTACAAACACATTCATACTCGAGTATGAATGCACACTGTGTTTTGGGCTGTTTTAGGGATCAGGATCTGGTTTTAGGGTTAGAGCCTGAGTAATAACATTATGTTTATGAGTGACCTCACAAGATGTAGCCGCAAGCGCGTGTGTGTGTGTGTGTGTGCTGTGTGTGTGTGTGTGTGGTGTGTGTGTGTGTGTGTGTGTGTGTTGTTTGTGTTGTGTGTGTGGCGTGTGTGTGTAATTTTATGCATGCAAAATAATTTATAAAGATCACACGCACACATCTGATTACGCGTGCCGTGCACACATCTATTTACATACAGATGTTTTTGAACAATAAAATCTCGCATAGTTGGGGCGGGAGATGCGTGTGGTCCATGAATTCACCTTTAAAGCAGCACAAAGTAACTCATGGCCCCTAGAGGCCATAAAAGCGGGCCGCCACTGCAGGTGTGTAGCATGTTGTGTTTTTTAACTCATTAATTGTCTGTGAGAGTAAAATACTACGCTGACGAGAAACAGACAAAGGGACAGAGGGATATTGTTCTGACCAGTTTACAACAATGGAGAGTCAATTTGTTTCACTCAACTTGGCTGTAAATACTGTTTTAAGTGGAGCTAGCACGCAGTTAGCGCTGTTAGCTTCTTTTCGTGATTCATTAGTGTGTAATTGGTGACTCCGACCCAGAAAGACCCAGGGGGCGATGAAAGACCTCCATCATCCCATTAACACTTGTATTACCCCAGAGGGACTACGGACAGGATTTATTAAGGTAACAAACGTTACTTTAGTTGCTGCTTTAAACTACAAATACATTTTTACCGTACCTTTTTAAATGATTGGATTTTTAAAATAAATAATGTACAGTCATGTTAATAATTACTGAAATGGTTCAAGTTTTACAAAAATAGGATCAAAATGTTAAAGAAAATGCAATCTAATGAGTTTCAGTAGATATTGGAGGCCATAAACATAAATCACAGGCAAAACCAGTTCACTACAACATTATCCGCTTAGAAGTAAGTAAGTAAGTGAGATGTATGACAGGATTGTGGCACAGCAAATAATGATATAAATGTTGTAAGATGAGTCGCCGTGAGCCGAAAGGAAAAACTGAAATGCTTTAGTTTGTTATGAGTCTTTGCTTTGAACTCAGGACCGTCTGTGGAAATAAACTTCCCTGAAGGAACTTCTCCTTTTACTTTTGGTTTTGACACTGTCGCGTCTCACACAGAAGCAAATGTTCTCACAGTAATTATATTTAAAGGTCGAAAAGTCCAACACAACACACAGTCTGGACTTGTTTTATTTTACTCAAGACTTCATTAAAGCCAGGAAATTCCCAAGAACATTTTCACAAAACAGTTCTGCTCCATCTTTTATAAACACCAGTTGAAAGGCACAAACAATGATCACATGTTTTTACAAATGACAGAAGACGATTGTTATTATTAAAGGCACACAGTGTAACATTTCACAGAGGATAAAATCCTATTTAAATATTCTGTTTCACAGACTTTATGTTAATTTTCAGAACTATATTAGAAAGAGACTTTGAACGAGCCCTCCTGAAGAACCGACTAACTGAAATGTGCTGAATAAATCAGGCCTAATGCTCTCACACAGCGCCCCCTTGCTGTCACAGCTCACAACTGACATGTTTTAGAAGCTTCATCAATCGGCCTCAGAAAAACCCACATCCATGCGACTCTATTAGAAACATTTCTATCATATTTCTATGATTGAAACCTTTAACTATAAATAATAAATGTCCCCCGCCTTCACCAGGTGCATTTCTTCGCCAGTTTTACTCAAATCTAAAAGCTTTCTCTGACAGACTATAGGCAGTGTAACGCCTCATTTGAAAGCTAAGACCTACAAAACTGATATAACATTTTCCCTCACGTGTCGTCACTTTTGTCACATTTGTCATGTTTTGTTTTGTTTTTTTGTGTTTTGTTGCTTCTTTCATTGTGTTTTCCTCAATAACTTTCTGTCGCTTTTTTTTTTTGCTTTTTTGTGAATTTGTCGCTTTTTTTATTGGTGTTTTCATCCTCATTCAGTTCTTTTTTCTTTCTATTTTGAACGTTTATTTCAAGACACTTTTAGATTTGGGTAAAGTCAAGCTGGATCAAAGTAAAATAAGGTGGGGGTTAAGGGGTTTACCAACCAACAAACATGAAATCGAAAATGACTTAAGATATGGTCCGAGAACCCTTCACTTCAGTATCAGACACAAAACTGGCCTGATATAAAGAAATAATGACAAACAGAAATGTCGTTGGAATGTGAGTCCTGGCCTCGTGTCTCCAGCGTGAGCCTGAAGGAAAGTAAATGAAAGTATTTAGATTTTTCTTCTGAAATCTCTGGCTCAAAGCCCAGAAGTGTTGTAAAGTTTCCCTGAATGAACTTCCTCCTCTTTGCTTTTTAGTTTCCCAAGTCAGACAGGAACAGACGGCTCAGCGTATCGACTAAAATGTTTCACAATTGATATAAAAAAGCCCAATCTTCACAAACACGTCTTTAATTATTCACTGATGCAATGTTTTCTCCAGAGAATTATATGAGTTTATATATATGTGATTTGTTGAGCTTGAACCTTGACATTCTTAGAGCTTTTTTTTTTTTAAAATAACTAGTTTATTCAGAACTAAACCAGATCCAACTCCCTCTGAGAAATCTTTGTCACAAATAAAACCTGGCTCTGAACATTATTTAGATTTCTGCAATTTTTTTTAACGCATAAAATGCTTTATTTTTATACAAAAACAGAAAAATGACAGAAAATTTCCGTGCCCTTTTTTTTCCTCATATTTAATGTCAGTACAGCAAAACCTTAAACTATGTCTTTAAATGATTATGTTTCCCCTTACAGTGCCTCTCGAGATACTAATACATCTTGAACTTTGCACTTTTGTCAATGTTTACAACCCTAAACGTAAAGACTTTTTATTTTGAATTTTTTACATGAAAGTTCCACACATCACGTAACAAACACTGTGAAGTGAAAGCAAAATGATACATGATTCTGTTATTTTACAAAAAAATTAGCAAAGTGAAAGTGGGCGTGCATAAGTATTCCTACAGCATTTTCTGAGTGCATTAAATTGCTTTATAAACATTCCTAATGACTGCAAGAATGTTCACACCTTCCCTAACCCTTAATTAGAAGGCCAACCTGTGTGTAATCTACTCTCAGTATAATTCAGCTGTTCTGTGAGGCCTCAGAGCCTATGGTCGAGTGTATTGGTCACTAACATCATCATGAAGGCAAGGGAGCTCACCAGAGAGGTCAGGGATAAATTGTGGAGAAGGTTTAAAGCAGCGTTAAGTTATACAAAGAATTTTCCCAAATTTGAACATCTCACGGTAGCACTGTTCAATCCATCATTCGATGCAAAGAGTATAGCACCACTGCGAACTTTTTGGCCGCAAATGTAAAACGTTATGTTATGGCAACAAACCTAACACCTGGCTCATTCGTCCTGAGTTGCAACCATCTCCCAGTGTCAAAATATGGGTGGGGGAGCATCACGCTATGGGGCTGCTTTTCCTTCAGCGGGGACTGGGAAGATTGTAAGAATAGTTTGGAAGATGGATGGAGCCAAACACAGAGACATTTGGAGAAAACCTGCTGGAGTCATGCAAGAGAATTCGAGGCTGGGCGGAGATTCACCTTTCCAGCAGGACAATGACCCTAAACACAAGCTAAATCTACATGGAATGTGTTAAAAACAAACATATTAATGTGTTAGAATGGCCCAGTCAAAGTCTGAACCTAAATCGTTAGGGATTTTTTTGCACAGCAGTCTTTAGGTACACCTGAATTACTGTTCTGCTCCAGAAATAAACGGATTAAACACACGAAGGTCAAGCATTGAGGTTTGAATTATAATACTTTATCGATACGACATGAGGCCGGAGCCATCTGGGCGCTTGTGGGCCTCAGCTCAAAAACCCACAGAATACAGAAATCTACAGCCTATAATGAACATATAGCATGCCTTTCCTGCCTCAGGAGCAGTAGTTTTTCCACTCCAAGACCCGCCAGCCCCCCTGGAAACTTCCTCAGTCAGGGTGGAGATGTTGCTGGGTACTTTTCGTTTGGGTCAACTCTCCCCCTTCCTTTTCCTGAGGCACTTGTAATCATTCATTCACCAAGGAAAGCTTTTTGGGGATTGTAAAAACGGTGTGACTGATAAGAAATGTTTACCACAAAAACCAGATGTCCTTAAGGTCAAGCTTCAATGCCTTAACCCAGCCATTCCAAAGTCCCGGGACAATCGGGCCCCCTTTTTGATCGGAAATCTCTCGGGGCCCCCAATCTAATAATTTTACTCCATTCAGAAGAATTTGTTATAGATTTAACGCTAAAATAACATTAAAAGACTAGCTATGACAGTAGGACTAAATACTGGTTTAAACTGTGCTTTTGTAACAGATAAATGTATTTTTCCTTTCAAATGAACTTTTTTCATTTTACTTGTTTCAGAGAAAGCTTTGGGCCCACCTGTAGTGCTCTGCAGGCCCCCCAGGGGGCCCGGCCCACTTGGGAACACTGGACTTAACCAAAACAAACAGGAAGACCTTTGACATTCGGCTCCACTTCACTCAAGGTTTAAGAAGTTAACATTTGCACCAGCACAAATTCATTTAGGCAACAATACCATGTAATTACAATATGATAATATCACAAATCTTAATGACAAAATCCTATGAAATCTGTGGAAAAGACTGAAAACTGCTGTTCACAATCGCCCTCTCCTTCTAAACGTGGAATGAGCTTGAGTTGTTTTGTAAAGAGGAAATGGGCTAAATGTCAGTCTCTACAGTGCAAACCTTGTAGTCATACCCCAGAAGAACTTGCTGCTGTTATTGCAGCAAAAGGAGGTTGCCAAAGTATTATCATGCTGTATGGAATACTTATGCACGCCCCACTTTTCCACTTTTTCTAATTTTTTGTAAATAACAGAATCATGTTTCATTTTGCTTTCACTTCACAGTTGTCTGTTACTTGGTGTGGTGCACTTTCAGTAAAAAAATTAAAAATAAAATCTTTATGTTTAGGTTTGTAAACATGACAAAATGGTGCAAAAGTTCAAGGTGTAATTAAGTACTTTCGAGAGGCGCTGTATGTGTCAAATCCCACATTATTTTTAGGGGTGAAAGGCCTTTCTCCGTGGCCAACATCATGTTCATTATTGTACATTTTGACACCACTTTTGGACATATTTTTGGAGAAAATATTGACTTTAGCTTATTGTGCAGAAAGAGAAGACAATAAACTTTGAGACAGTTTTTGTTTCATGTTGATTCTCAACAAGTGGATGACAGAGATATTTACTAACATTTGAACAGTTACCATAGTTACATCATGGTATTTTAAGTTGCCAGCTCAGTTTGGAAACTATAGTCTCTTTAGAATGATCTTATGTGAAACTACAACCTATTTAGTGGAATCGTTCTGTTTTAAACATTTGCAGCACCTTGGACTTAAAGGATAACTTTGAAGACATAGAAGATACTTTTGAGACTTAAAGGATTACTTTGAGAAACTTATGGGATACTTTGAAAGACTTAAAGGATCCTTTGAAGACTTAACAGGGTACTTTGAGACTTACTGGATACTTTTGAAGACTTAAAGGATACTTTGAGACTTAAAGGTACTTTGAAGACTTAAAGGATACTTTGAAGACTTAAAGGATACTTTGAGACTTAAAGGATACTCTGAGACTTAAAGGGTACTTTGAAGACTTATGGGATATTTGAAAGACTTAAAGATACTTTGAAAGACTTAAAGGGTACTTTGAAGACTTAAGGAATACTTTGAAGACTTAAAGGATACTTTGAGACTTAAAGGATACTTTGAAGCTTAAGGGTACTTTGAAGACTTAAAGGATACTTTGAGAAGACTTAAAGGATACTTTGAAGCTTAAAGGGTACTCAAGTCCACAAAGATTGGGACCATCTGATTTAGGCCACACTCAGATGGATCCAAGCGTTGCCTTCGCTTCATGTGATTATCTGGTAAGATTCCATGTGCAGGCTTTATCCAGAAACCAGAGAAACCATTTTGAACCTAAGTCCGAGCTGTGGTGAGGAGGAGGAGGAAACACTATTCCAGGTGTTGATGTTGAAAGGAGGTTCCTGGTGTCTCAGCAACACCTGAACAGGTTGACTTTTTTCTTCCTCATGTTGACCTGAAGTGACATCTTTATATTTTGAGTTTGTCCTTCCCTGAAGAGAACAGTGAGAGCAAAGGACTGATAGTGTGAGTGAGGGTCTTTGTGTGAGTGAGGGTCTGTGTGAGGTGAGGGTCTGTGTGAGTGAGAGTCTGTGTGATGATGAGTCTAGTGAAGTGAGGGTCTATGTGAGTGAGGGTCTGTGTGAGTGAGAGTCTGTGTGAGTGAGGGTCGTGTGAGTGAAGTCTGTTGAGTGAGAAAGTCTGTGTGAGTGAGAGTCTGTGGAGTGAGAGTCTGTGGTGAGTGAGAGTCTGTGTGAGTGAGGGTCTGTGTGAGGAGGTCTGTGTGAGTGAGAGTCTTGTGAGTGAGAGTCTGTGTGAGTGAGGGGTCTGTGTGAGGTGAGGGGTCCTGTGTTGAGTGAGAGTCCTGTGTGAGTGAAGAGTCTGTGTGAGTGAGGGTCCTGTGTTAGTGAGGGTCTGTGTGAGTGAGAGTCTGTGTGAGTGAGAGCTGTGGTGAGTTGAGAGTCGTGTGAGTGAGAGTCTGTGTGAGTGAGAGTCTGTGTGAGTGAGTCCTGTGTGAAGTGAGGGTCTGTGTGAGTGGAAGAGTCTGTGTGGAGTGAGGGTCTGTGTGAGTGAGAAGTCCATCATCAGAGAGCGTCTGCACCGGGAGAGCACATTCAGCCCTAGGACGCCCAGCTGAGGCACAGCAGAACACCACACCTCCATCGGGCGCGCCCAGCAGGACCGCGCCCACACAGCCACAGCCAACCACCACTCCGGGGCAGAGGCCCAACTCAGAGGAAACACTGGAGATTCTAATATGCAAAATTGCAAATAATAACATTCAAATAGAGATAAAGAAAAACAAATATAAAACTAACTAAGAACCAATATATAAGCTAATTATAAACATAAATAATAATAAAATGACTGAATAAAATAGTAAATAGATATTAGCTAAAGGGCTAAGCTAAAAAAGGTGGGTCTTGACCTGCTTTTAAACAGAACACAAACAGTTCTGGCTCATCTTTATAACACCAGTGAAAAGGCACAAACAAACTAGAACGGTTGCAATGGCTGCGCCATTGCGATTGGACTGCGGGAACAGATCTAATGCAGAAATCTTGAAACCCCGAAGTCCTTGAAACTGTTGAAACTTGAAACTGTTGAAACCGTTGAAACTGTTTGAACCTTGAAACTCCTGAAATCCCTTGAAACTGTTGAAATCCTTGAAACTGTTGAAACCTTGAAACTGTTGACTGAAGGACTGAAGGACCAAAGTCGACAGCCCAAGTTTTTGAAAAAAATAGAATAGAAGTTTTTTTTTAAATTGGTGATTTTCGCTTTTTTTGTAGAATCGTTCAGGTTGAAGTCAACGAAGAGCCTCTCCGTGTTTAAGCTAGGCAGTAATTGATATATTTAAAAGTGTAAACCTGTAGGGTTCAACATCCCTTGATTTAGGAGATTTTGACTTTGTGTGTATTTACACAATGGATGATTGGTGGAACTGAAACCGCATCCTCCTTTTCTACCGCACTCACAATGCGTGTTCCCATCCAAGGAAAGGTCTGTCCAAACAGGGAGGAGGAGAAGTGGCTTATAAGCAATCAATCGCAGACAGGTGTGTGTTACAACCTGGAGAAACAGGCCATGAGCAACACGCACCAACTATTTCAGTTCCATGTTTATTTTAGAAGAGTAATTTAAGGAGCCTTCACTGAGGATTAGAGGAAGTGTGAAGCAAAAAGAAAAGAGGGCGGTTTCGGAAGAGCCTCGGTCAGATCCAACAGGAACAAAAAATGTTTCCAGGCCTAAGTTTTGAATGAAAAAATAAATAAAATCTTCTTCTCTGATATTCATGGTTAGGCCAATTTAATAAATCCTGTACATCTAAATGCATGATTTGATTATAAGACGGTATAAACATTAACCTGTAATCTGAGGCCTCTGACGACTGCAGTTTTTATTGATGTTTAGAAGAGTGCTCATCTGAATCACATAATAGACAATCAACATAAGATCTGTATGTGCCACAGATGGCAGGTTCTCCACTGTAAAAATAACAGACAAAACACATTTTAAGTTTTTAACGTTAAAGTACACAGTCAGAATCAAGCAATATCTTAGGAGCCAAAAGGACAGAACAAACTGGATCAATTCCAGAGCTTAGATTAATATATTTATCAGCATTTTCAGTCAGATAGTCTTGAATATTGAAATATAAAAGGCCCTCTAGACAAGTTTGGATAGAAGTTTGCAAAGGTTAGCATTTTTGCATGTGAATCCAGTTGTTCCGAGCCGCTGGAGGATTCATTCTGGCTTATTCATGAATACTACGTCAACTCCTTTCATGTTGGAGTCTTTAAATGAAGCAAGTCTGTGCTTTAACAGCACCAGGCCCTCCACCGAACATCATCTTTTCATCAATGTAGTTGTCCTGGAAATGAAATAAGGCAAACAGAAAATAAACTACAGCCTATGTACATTAAAAGTAACGTGTAACTGATATTCTCCATTTTATGATCATGGACTTTTGAGTGGAATAAGAAGACTGAAAGGACCAGTGATCACTCACAGAGCCAGATACTTATTTCACCAATAATACAAATCAACCACAGATGTAAAAATAACAGCTGTTCATCAGTGGCATCATGGCACTCTTATATTTACTTTTTTCGATTGGTTGTGCTTTATTACAGCAATAACATTTGATAACTTTTGATACATACATATGTCTTCGAGCTTACACCATTTTGGTGTGGCTAACTGGTAAAGTTAGTTTTGATATTATCATTCCTAAAGCAAATCAGACAAATGGGGAAGCGACCCCAGAATCAGAACAACTACGAATTTTCTCGGGTTCAAACATGCCACAATGACAGCAATAACACTTAAGGCATCAACACGTGTGTAGCCTCCGCTCTAACTGACCTTTAATTCATTATTTGTATTGACATTAGGCAACACAATAAAATAAAGAAATGTTTTTTACCTCCAACGAGTAGGACAAGCCACCTGGCTGCTGTTTTTTAGGAGTCTTTGCCTGGCAAACGAATCTGTCGATATCTTGTGGGAAGTTTCCAGTTCATTTTGACTCGCTAAGTCCAGGGATTATAACAGGTCTATGGGCGATAATCCACTCGTTTGGATTTTCTTGAATGTTGGCCGCGGCTGCTCGGAGTTGTTTCGGCTGCAAGAATCTAAAGTTTGCCTTCAGAAAGTAGGATTTTCTTACGATAGCTGCCTACAGCTGCGCTGGGGCAGCGTTTGTTTACTTCCGGTTCTTGTGCCACGCGATGCGCTGATTGTCAGAACTAGTCAGGTGACCTAAAATCATAACGTGCCAAAAAAATAGTTCCCATTTCACATCAAATTTCTCAAAACTGCAAGGATTTGTGCGTGGAAGAAACTTTTTCCCTAAGGAATCTTATATAATTCTGATGTAAAATTAAAAAAGTATGTAGTGCCCCAATTGGTGGAAGAAACCGTCTTTCTAGGCCTCTGTTAGCCATGACGAAGCGGCGCTATTTGTGTGTGAGAGACAGTTTGTAGTTTATTTGACAATTATCCCATTGACTTCAAATGGCTTTCAGCGGGCCGTTAACAATTTTCAGTTGGTTCTACGTCAACTTCCGGGGCCCATGGCTAATGTGGAAGTGTTTTTCTTTTCCAAAATAAAAGGTCCTTTTTTGCCAGATTTCGGGAACATTTTAACATGGAATCTTATTGTGAAAATGTAGTCTAATGTGTCATATGCCCATTTAACATTGGGGGAATCAAATTAAAAAGTGAAAAAATCAAAGTTATTACTGAACTTTGAATTTATCATTTCAAGCCCAAACTCCATTTTTTATCTGGAAACTTGCAATTTTTGTGTTATTTTTTTTAAAATGGGTGTTAAAATGGTAATATTTGATCTTTTTTTCCCAACTTTATAGTGTTGTGCCAGGACTAAAGTGGATTAACAAATGTATATGAAAACCTTAAAACAAAAATTTCACTACAATATTTTTACAGCAGTTAAAAGTGACACAAAATGCGGGAACTTAGGGCAAGTGTCTTTTAACAGACATAACAAGGTTAAAAGCGTGAGCAATACTTTTTAAGTAATAAGAACAGTATGGGACATCAAAAACTCGTGTTGTTGGAATGCGAGCCTGGCTTAGTGCACCAACGCAGTCCTTGAAGGAAAGGCATTAGAAGGAAAGTATTTATCTTGTTCTTCTGTTTTCTGGCTCAAAGCCAGGACTGTCTGTCAACGAGCTGCCTCCTCTTTGCTTTTAGTTTTCCAACTGTCTGCACCTGACACACGGGTTCAAAATGTATTCACGTTTGATCCAAATACAGGTTATGCGAATTAATAATTTTTATTTAAATAGAAAATAGACCCTCATACATTATGACAAAGCAAACATTAACATCAATGAAACCTCAAATTGAAGACATTCCAAAGAATAACAAAGAATAACATAGCCACTCAATTTTCTTTAGCGATGTTATGAACAAAACACTGCTCTATGATAAAGCTAATTCACGCAATGAAAGCATTTCATTATTTTACTGATTCAATGTTTCTTCCAAGAATTAAATGTGAGTTTGTAAATTCCAACGGCCAATTTTCTTCCAAATGTACTTTTGTTCACATTGCGAGTGAAGAAAAAAAAAAACATTGAGTAAACCTTTTATTGGAAACAAAATTAAACCTGGAATAGTTTTTGGTTTGCAACTGATTCAAGTTTAGGACCACATGCCTCTAAAGGCCATTTTCTGTCATGATTTGTCCTGAATAGAAATGTTAGATCGTGGCGGGTTGTTGTAGCTGCATAGCAGAGCCTCTCGCAGGATCTGCATTGGCTGAGGATCTCCATCCTGAGCCGACTGTAGCCCAATAACCAGAGGTTCCCCACAGAAGAGGCCTTAGCCTGTACATCTGCACCACCTGAAGCTCCATTGTTCCACTGAGGTCATTATAGTGCTCGTGGCGTAGAAAACATCTCAGTGGATCAGTAACCATGGAAACCATTCAAGGTACATGTTTATCATCAAGAGAATCAACTTTCCTTCACCTTCAAGTTGTCCCATGTTTGGTCTCTGTCCAAAGCAAAGGGACGTCTGTGGCTCTTTGTTTCTGAAGCTTCAGTCGCAAGATGAAAACCTCTTGATGGTTATTGCAGTCCGCTCAGGAACGGAGATCCTCCAGCCAATCAGTTTTAAATGGTTTTTTCACTTCACTTTTTTTGTCCCATACTTCAGGATCTGACTGTGTTTACTGCGCGTCCGCTCAAGCAGCGATGGACGGCTCCTGTTTTATGCAACGCAACAACCCGACCAACGATCTAAACCTTTTCTATCAGGACAAAGTCATGAAGAAAATGGCTTTTAAAGGCATGTGGTCCTTAAATTTGGATCAGCTGCGGACTATTTCAGTTTCATTGTTGTTTTCAAATAAATAGTTACTTGTTTTTTTGTTTCCACTTTTTCACTCCCATTTTTCTTCTATTGCCGTATTAAAATGATGTTTGGAACCTTAGATCACTAAGCAACATTTTTTTATCTGGTCTTAAACTTCGATCAGGGACTGTGTAATTAAGTGAATAATCTTTAAATATTTTTTCTTCCTGTCCACATGCAGCAACTCGCCTCAACTTTTGGACTAGACAGAAGTATTTCTAGGTTCAAAATGGCAAATCCCTTCTCAAGTCAGATAGAAATTGTTTGCTTCAATATAGAGTTACTAACTTCAAGTAAAAGTATTTTTGCAGTAACGTACTCTGTACGTACGTCATGGATGATCCGCCCCTGTTTTGTCAGACACAATAAAAGAGACAGAGAGAAAGTGAGAGCAGCAGTGGGCCTGGACCAAAGGTGAGTCTCAACAACAGCCCTCACTTACTAACCCTTCAAATCTCTGTCAATGACAATATGTACTGCAATATAACATGGACAAATGTTGAATTAACTATTGAAATCTGTTTGCTTATGTTTTTGTCTGAAGATTATGGGCTAAACTATTTTTTTTTGTTTTCTTTTCAACAAACAGCACAAGCAGAACGGTAAGTTCATTTTAAATCTGTTTCGATTACGATTAAAGTTTAGTTTTTTAATGGGTTAAAATGTCAATCGAGTTAAATGGCCTTTGGTAATTAATTAAATCGTAATAATCGCGTTTAAGCTCATTTTTTCGGGTTGTATTTATTTTCAGAGGTGTATTTTTGATGCTTCTTTGTATAATTCCTTCATCTGAAGTTATTTTGTTGGAGAATGAGGGCCTGTGTGATTCATTTAAACGCTTCAAAGGCATTTATTTATTTTGGGAGAATGATCTTTAAAATAGTTCAATTGCCTTAAATATGTGCTTTAAACTTGTGTTCGTCCTGAGTACGTCTGTCTGTGTCCATAAAGTGGGATTAATTTACAATTGATATTTTAATTGCACTAAACTCTTGTAATTAATTATCAGAAGTTTCTTTTCTTTTGTTCACATTTGTCTTCAATGTAGTTTATTCATTACAATACATAACAATACATTGGGAGCAACAGTGCACAGGGAGTAGAAAAAACAGTGCGCTCTGCGTACTACGTTGCGATTCAATAGGCCCTTGTGACGGTATGGAAGACTATTGCACTAATTCAATTGTCTATTCATTTTGTCAAAATGGCTATGCATTAATGTTATTTTAGTTATTCTTGGACATGTGTTGGCAAAGTGTAATGTTATATCCATTTTGACATATTAATGTTCTATTCCAAAAGTTCTAATGGCAATTCAATATGTAAAGTTTTGGTTTCCCGATAAAACAATGTTCTTTATATATTGCAAATTAACAAGATTTGAAATGAATAGCATAGTGACATGGAAATTTGGCCTCTTTATTCATTTTCTATTTCATCTTAAAATGCAATTTAGTTAGAGTTGTATTTGACAAGTTGCATGTTATATCCTTTTTTGACATGTAATGTTACTTCAATGTTAATGGCAATTCAATATTAAAGGGTCGATTCAATGTCTTATATATTTCATTACAAGATTTTGAAATGAATAACATATTGACATGGAAATTTGGCCTCTTTATTCATTGTTCTATTCATTCTTTCTATTCAAACAACTTGCTTGAATGCTTTATCAATAGAAATTAATCCAATGAAAAAAGAAAACATATAGTTAGTTTGTTTATACAGGTCACCAGCTCATGCGTGGAAATATTTACAAATTGGGCAGAAAAAACATTCTCAGAACTGAGTAACAAGGTATTAATTATCTGTGGGGATTATAAATCGAGAGAGAGAACATAAGACACTGATGGTATATTATAGGATGTACAGTATGAGTTTATACCAAACTATCACAAGACCTAGCAGATAAAGCAAGCAGTGCTACCCTCATTGACACATCTTCACTAATAATATGCAGTTCACAATTCAGCGTCTAATGGTTTGTATAATAAGGATCATCTGCCCGTATTCCAGGTGTAGATGATAATGAGTTAGAAATCAAAAATCACCTAAAATATTTTTTATAAAAGCAAGAAACTGAGGATTCAATTTAACTCCTCTATAGTGACTTTATAAACAAGATTGAACGAGGTATATAAAATAATATGTAGATAGTGCTTACGACTACTTTCATGGAAATTTTAGTATAGCATACATAAAAACTGTCAATTCAGCATTCAGTAAACAGAAAACGACAAATGTCCGTGGCTACAAGGTTTCAAAATGCTTGTAAGAAGAAAACCTCTATATAGACAATTTAACATTGACTAAGAACAAGATTCTGAAAGTAAGATATAAAACAGTTATAAAAAATAAACTGACCCATATATTAAGGGAAGGCTAAGAACTATATTAATACCAATCTATTATTATACAAACAAGAAAAACATGAAAGGGGTATGGGAATACTAAACACTATAATCAAGGGTAATGCAAAAATAATTCATATCCAAACTGTTTCCTGATGGATCAATAGACAACCATAATATGAATGATATTGGGGTTTGGGGGGGGGAAAAAAGTTTTATATAATTTTTTGTAAATGTTGACCGGGATCTGCAGCGAGATTCGCGAGTGGTAGTAGCAACGAAATGGAGTCATTGATAGACATTAATTCCAAAACGATGTTTTTGTCTCGAGTAAACTGACGAAATAATGAGATTTCCATTAACTGGTGTAAGAAACAATCGTCTACATACCTGTTTTTGATATAGATATGACACTGGTTAAACAAATATTATAGTATCGTGAAACATTTAACTACATATGCAACTTAAATATCGTTTCAAACGGACGTTCCAAATAAAATGAAAATGCAAAAGTTATACCTATACATATGGGAACAAACACATCTTCACTAACTACAGACCTGTCTCTCTGCTCCCAGTTTTCCAAAATCTTAGAGAAACTTTAATAACAGTAGAATGGATAATTTCATAGATAAGCATAACTAATTATGAAGTCAGTACGGTTCGAGCAGCAAGGTATTCAATGGCCATCCCCATTGATGCATAGAAGAGATTACTAATAGCTTAGAGGGAAGAAACATGCAGCTGGAATATTCATTGACTTGGAAAAAAGCATTTGAATACACTAAATCATTCTATATTATAAAAAAATTAGCAGATATGGCATAAGGGGAGTGGCTTTGAGCTGGATTCAAAGCTCTTAACTGGAGACAACAGTAGTGAAGATGGGGGAGTTTACATCAGGTTATTTGAACATTGGTTGTGGGGTCCACAGGGATCTGTCTAGGCCCAAATT
>VHKM01000341.1:0-63074 GCA_007210695.1 Neogobius melanostomus
GTAACTGTTGCAGCTCAAGGCTCATATTTGTCACTGTTTACAAAATGCAAAAGCAGGAGATTATTATTATTTGGTGTTTGATTTTTCAAGTCCGTCAGCAAATACAAGACGGTCCTTCAACCGTCAGAGATAAAAATATTCGGTAAAGTGATGAAGAGTTTCTGTGTTAATGGACCGTCTGCTCCTCAGATCTGGCTGGAACGTCCGCGGAGGTGGTCGTGTCTGAAGGGGGTGTGGGCTAGGCGGGCAGAGGCGAAGCTCTTTGGGCCGCGGGAACAAGGAGGGTGAACTGGGCCGTCGCGCGGGAGAGGGCGGGGTCTGGGTGAAGAATGGGGGGCACATTTCGCGCGGGTCAAACTGCTCCGTGGAGCCGGCAGTACCCGGGAGGCCTCCTTCCAGCTGCTCTCTCCGCAACTCTCAACTCACCCTGCCGGCCATATCATCACTCCGCCCACTTGCCTGTTTACTGACGTAGGCCGGCGCCCACAAAGGAACTACACCTGTGTTTTACATCCAGGAAGTGTTCAACCACAACTTCACCTCCAAGCATAGCTCCGCTCCACATCCACCAGGAGGTTAAGGCCACAGAGGAATACAACCTGTGGTCTTAAACAGCTCCACCTAGCATTCCACCCAGGAGTTTAAGGCCACAGAGGAACTACACCTGTGTTTAAACAGCTCCCTCCACATCACCCATGGAGGTAAAGGCCACAAAGGAACTACACCTGTGTTTAAAACAGCTCCGCTCCATCCACCCAGGAGGTAAGGCCAACAGAGTGAACTACAGCCTGTCGTTTAAACCCAGCTCCGCATGTCCACCATCCACCCAGGACTGGTAAGGCCACAAAGGAACTACACGCACCTGTGTTTAAACAAGCTGCCCACCATACATCCACCCAGGAGGTAGACCACAGAGGAACTACACCTGTGTTTAAACCAGCTGCCATCTAACATCACCCAGGAGGTAAGGCCACAGAGGGAACTACACCTGTGTTTAAACAGCTCCCATCCTACATCCACCAGTGAGGTAAGGCCACAGACGGAACTACAGCCTGTGTTAACAGCTCGATCTACAATCCATCCAGGAGCGTAAGGCCAACAAAGGAACTACACCTGTGTTTAAACAGCTCCATCTCATAATCCACCAGGAGGTAAGACGCACAGAGGAAGCTACATCTGTGTTTAAACAGCTCCATCTACAATACCACGCCAGGAAGGTAAGGCAGCAGAGGAACTACTACACCTGTGTTTAAAATCAGCTCCATCTACATCCCACCCAGGAGGTAAGGCCACAAAGGAACTACACCTGTGTTTAACAGCTCCACCTACATCCACGCCGGAGGTAAGACCACAGAGGAGCTACACTGTGTTTAAACAGTTGCTCCATCTACATCCACCCAGGGAGGTAAGGCCACAAAGGAACTACACCTGTGTTTAAGCTAAACAGCCCTCACCTACATCCACCCAGGAGGTAAGACCACAAGAGACTACCCACTGTGTCTTAAACAGCTCCGCTCCACAATCCCCAGGAGGTAAGACCACGAGGAACTCACACCTGTGTTTAAACAGCTCATCTACATCCACCCAGGAGGTAAGGCCACGAGGAACTACACCTGTGTTTAAAACAGCTCCACCTACACCCACCCAGGAGGTAAGGCCACCAGAGGAACTACAACCTGTGTTTAAACAGGCCCACCTACATCACCCAGGAGGTAAAGACCACAGAGGACTTAACTCTGTGTTTAAACAGCTCCATCCACATCCACCCAGGAGGTAAGGCCATAGGTTCAGGCTCCCGTCTGGGACAGGCCGTTTTAAGTTCCATAAGCACTCACACAGTTCTTTATAGATGGAAAGCAACTTCCTGGATCATGGAAGCAGAGACATTGGCCTGCATTTATAAACTTGCGTACGGTGAAATGCCAGAGTTTGTTTTGTCTGGTTTTAATTTTGGTCCGGGACACCGTCAAGTTATGAACAAGCACACCGATTCGTGGCTCGGGCTAATTTCCATCCGTCGTCCCCCATGCCGCACTCTCACACACAACTGCTGCATTCATCCTGGCGCTATTGTACATGTTTTTAGTGGTCAGGGGAAACCGGAGTAAACGCTACACAGACACGGGAGAACATGCAAACTCCACACAGAAAGGCTGGTCGCAGGTGGGAAATCGAACTCCTGGACCTTCTAGCTGTGAAGCACGAGCGCTACGCCGCTGTGTAACGTGCGCTTATGTACTGTGGGGTCGTACGCAACACAATCAGCCTGTTTGGTCATTTATTCAATCGAGCACCGTACACCTGGCATCGGTGCACTCAGATCCTAAACACCAGTCAGGAGGGTGTGTACATGATACACCATTGGAATTTGAACTAAACACTAAACAGCTGGAAACAGTTATTTTAACAGCATGAATTGCATTGCCACATCACATATTATCTCATTAGTGGATTAAACATGAAACAAAGGCGACAGCGTTAATGTTTATGGACAGACTTGGATGTCAATGTTGCGAATGCATCGACCACGGGTCAGAGGCTCAATGAGGGACCAAGAGACCACTAGACACCTGATCTGCAGCACACAGACGAGCTTATGGTGTTTTTATATTTATCGTTTCGTTTTTTTGTCTTTAACAAATACCCGCTGCTGCACAAACTTTGGCTGTGGATTCCCAGCCTCACACCCAGCGGCCCGTGTACGGGACACCGGGCACTCACCTGGGTCTGCCCGCGAGGCCCATGCCTCCGTGTTCTGGTTGCCGTTTGAGCTCTGAGTTCTGTGGACCGTATTCCGTGCTCGCGAGTAGCCCGGGCGTCAAACTAATCCTTCCGACAGCTCCAGCAGCTTTCCGTCGGTCCCAAAGACGGGTTCATAAAGTCCAGGGTGTGAGCGGCGCACAGGGTCTGGTGACTGCGCGCGCTCTCCTCTCAGCAGGGGGAAAAAGCTCGTCTCGTAGGGCTGTCTTTGGGCCGGACGGGTTCGTTTAGGACGTCAAGCTCCTCCACACACCCTGTTCCTCCCGGAGGAAAGCTCTGGCTCAGGCCGAAAAGAGCGTACGTCCTGCCGGCTCCAAGCGCTGAGTCCCCCGGAGCTGACAGCTGCTTTTCACTGGTTCAGATCACGGTCCACGAGTCTGTACTGCAGCGTTTATGTCCATACGCCGCTTTTTTTTATGTGGTCTAGATTGTATACCTTTTTATATAGGCTATTTAAGGCCTATGCTTATAAGGTCACTTTTTATTATTAGCGCTATTTCTTTTTCCCCCTCTTTTTTTATTTAGTAAATGTGAATCTTTGGATTGGCCTATAAGGTTAACTGTTACTGACAGATTTTTAAAAAACAAACTAATTTATCATTTCCTGTTGGAGAAATGTTCTTTTTTTGGCCGTGTTCGTGCCGTAAACCCGAGCCCTCCTCAAACATGAATATTTTTGGGGCGTTTCATTCAGATGAGCTGGATTTCTCCGTGGCGTTTACTATCAGGCTGCTCTTGTGTAGATTCGAGTGGAGGAAAGCACAGGTTCATAAATGTCACGCGCCCTCCTGGCGTAAATCGCAAATACACGCTACGGCATACACCATTTTTTACGCAATGTTGGATAAATGAGGGCCAGTAAATGAGCAAATATACTGAAATATAAACTCACTCCTATACAAGTTGAGTTTATCGATTGCCTCTTGCTCTGTCTCAGAATCATTATTGAGAAATAGCTCCCCGCCTGGTGCCGTGTACTCATTAGCCTGGCCAGACATGTCATTCTCTGCTTTCTATTCTACGTTTGAACATATTTGACAATAATAAAGAGAAAGAAGTCTGTCGTGGCCAGGCTCGTGTATTACGGCTTTTCTATTTATTCATTACTTAGCACGGTGCTTCAGTGTTGCGGCCTCATTAACTGACTCTCTGGGTTTACAACACATGCATTAGCCTGGCAACAGCAGCAGTCAGATCACCTGCTGAATCGAACGGCATAGAACCATCTGCTCTAAAAAGATACTAAACTAATCGTCGGTGCAGACGTTTGATCTTAATAATATGTAAAGGAGAACGAATAAAAGCCTGAAGCTGCAGTGACCCAACCATCAAAGCAACAAGCAAGAAACGTCCTCTTGTGAATGATCCTGAAGCGTCACTTCCTTTTCACACTCCATAAAGCACTAAACAATACAAACGTCTTCCTCAGACGACTCTCGGCCGCATTCATGGTCAACTGGACGGGCTGTCTGACGCCACAGGGGGCGCTAACCTTACCTCAGTGACCGTAGATGCTCATCGTACTCTATCCTCGCTGGTGCAAAGTAGCGATTACTGGAGTAAAACCTACTGATACGACTGATCCAGATATTACTCCAGTAAAAGTACAGCTCTGTGTCCGGTTTGTCCCGGTTTATGAAACGGGACGCTCTGTCCATGTGTCCAGTGTCTGCCTTCGCAGACTTGGTCCGAGTGCTGGTCCCTTCTCCCTGCTTGATGCGCTGCACGCTTATCCAGTTACTTCTTCTACCCCGCCAGGTAGCGAGCTCACGTCTAACTCTAACCCTGTGTCCTCGTTCCCGGTCGTTACCGTGGTTACACACTCTTCTGTGGCGGTGTTCGTTTCAGGCCAAGCAGGGGGCATGAGAGAGGCACAGAGAGACAGGAGACTGCAGAGCCCGCCCTGAAGAAGAACTGCACTGAACGTGGTCATGGAGCCAGATGTGATGGACGCAACTTCTCCTGCTCGCATCATCACCGGCAGATTTAATAATCATTACGCTTTTTTTACTATTTCATAAATGATCCAAGGATCTATTGAGCTAAATCTACTCAGAGCTTTTTACCGGGTTATAAATGTGTTCGCAGAGGAGGGTTTCCACTCGCATGCAGCTTTGACTCATCTTTGAGATCTTCCCAGTGGCTATTTTTAGCACAATAGCAAAAAGCATCCTCCTAAACGCATGGTGGACGTTAACAAGGGAAATTCTTCCAGAGTCTGTTAGGCCAGAGGTCCACGATATATCGGCGCATATTTGGGTGTATTTTTCAATAGCGGATATCGCCTTATCTAAGCCGATAAAAGCCGATATCTGAAAGTGAGTGACACTTTACTTGTTTTCAAGGTTTTTAAGTTTAATCTTTTATGTTTCAGACTTTTGCTTATAATTTAGAACCAAATAGAGATTCATAAGAGACCATTTTTAGAATCTGCTAGATTGAGTCTTTAAAACAAACTCCTGTGGAAGCACGCGACTAAAAGAAATGTTTTAATAAAATCAGACTATGGGCCATTATCAAAATATGGGCATTTTTCTGTTCCCGAAAAAATGTAATAGTAATGTACAATATTTGTACATAAAAATCAACCAGAAAACACTGTTTCAATACCCTCTAGTATAACTACCAGTCATAAGGGAGCGGCTCGGGTTATTGTTGCATTTTTTAAACATTTAAAGATTTTTAATTTTAAGTTTTGTGTCATTGGTGTTACAACTATTTTAATGACAAACATGAGGCAATAAAGCAGCAAACATTGTGTCAATTGTGTAAAGTTTTGCATTTAGGAAATGAAACAATAGCCGTTTTGACTAAGAACAGTATTTGATTAAAATAAGGGAGAATCATATGTTAAATGAAGCCCAGTGTTTTCATAACACAATGACTAAAGTGTAACAGTGACTTTGCATCAGAGCCTCCATTCATTTTAATGTGTGGGCTGTACACCACTGACACATTTCAATCTTAAGTATTCTATGTTATTCCTGAACAAAGGTGTATCACAGTACAGTTGTATAGTTTTAACTGTGAACCTGTTTTTTCCAGAGAAATTCTACTAACTGATGCAAACAGCTGTAACACCAGTGACATTATACAGTATAAAGTCACATTTTAAAGTTACTTTTTGTTCTTAGTGAGGAAAATATGTCCTTCTTTATATTTCCCAGGATTAGGATTTGAACTTGGTCTCATCACGTCAGAAAAATATTTCTTCACATGTTTTTTTAACCTTAAACATCCTGGAAAGTAATGCTGAAAACACCAATGACACAAACCTGAGGGACACAGATTTTTCTTAGTTATTTTAGTTGTGATTTCTCATATAAGATCTGCAGATTATTGAAGTCTATTCTCTGTTTGGAATTGGCAAGAAAAATATTTATAGATTTATTGTAAATATTCCTTTTTACTTTCAACATACACTGGATATTCAAAGTGAGATAAAAAGTAAAAACTGAATGATCTGAAATGACCTGGCTCTTATCATGTGGCGGCTCCATTTCATATGTTTTTGTTTTACTGAATTTGTTGATTTTTTAAATTATTTCATTTTCAGGGGTGGGAAGTGCAGGGACCGGTTATTGCCCATAATTTGATAATGACCCCTAAGCCCTAATACAGCGCCCCTGCTGTCACAGCTCAACACAGTTCAGAAGCTTCACACACAGGATTACACACGAGACATTTGGAAAAATCGGCCAAAAATATGGCCTCAGAAAAGCCCACATGGATCGACCTTTAGCTCCCGTGTGTTTTTCCTGTAACTGTTGGTGTTTAACCATAACCATCGCAGATTATCAACCATCCAGATGTTTCCAGCTCAAACATCCATTAAATCTGATCAAAGATTCATTGATCTGCAGATCTGATTTTGACTTTAGTTATGAATTCCAGTCTAAAAGTATCATAGTCAAGTTTCTGCTGTTTGTGGGTTTGGATCCACATCTCCTAATATATCTAAAAAAGAAGAATAAAAACACAAAGCCATGGGCCGTACTTTACCATAGGGCCTGGCTTCATCAGTTATTTGTACAGGACCTGGAATAGGACTGGGCACCGTTAAACCAAACCAAAGAATAAAGGGTAACACTTTATAATAAGGTTACATGAAGTCACGCGTGAATAACATGAAGTCACGTGTGAATAACATGAAGTCACGTGTGAATAACATGAAGTCACGCGTGAATAACATGAAGTCACGTGTGAATAACATGAAGTCACGCGTGAATAACATGAAGTCACGCGTGAATAACATGAAATTATGCTGAATTAATGCATGATTTCATGATGTATTCATGTATGACGATATCATGACTCATCATGAGTTAACATGACTTCATGTTCTTTCATTGATGACTTCCTGCATGAATTAATTAAGTACTTTAATGAATTCATGAGAAAATCTTGTTAATATATCATGATCTTAGAATCATGATGAATTCACTAAAACATTTACATTTTTACAAAAACATTAACTAATTGTAATTATAAAGTTCATGATTCATCATGATTTTTAAGAAAATTAGTTTGTAAAATATACCTTAATACAACATTTACTTTTGTAATTAACTCATCATTAGCTAATCCTTAGTTCATTCATAAATTCATGATGATTGCGTCCCCTTTACTAAAGTGATGCCACTTTTATGCTTTGGACAAATTTGTGCAAGAGTAAAAAAAGTGCTATATTTTTTACTTATTTACATCATGAAGAAGTCTTAATATAATTGTTTTTAAAGTTAAGCATAAATGTAAGCAATAGGCAGTGTTTATGTCGATGTAAGTGAAATTTAATGGACCACAAAGCATTAACTTTAATATTAATGTTAATTAATTTAAACTCATAATGCATTGTGGACAGTTTTAAATTATAATGTCTGTGAAGTTTGTGTTTGTTTTGTCCTTGATTATTGTCCAAAGCATAAAAGTGCATCACTTTAGTAAAGGAGAAACAATCATCATGAATTTATGAATGAACTAAGGATCAGCTAATGATGAGTTAATTACAAAAGTAAATGTGGTATTAAGGTATATCTTGCAAACTATTTGTTTTAATCATGATGAATCATGATATTCATGCATAAACTTCATAATTATGATTAGTTAATGTTTTTGTTGTTTTAGTGAATTCATCATGATTCTAAGATCATGACATATTAACAAGATTTCCTCATGAATTCATTACAGTAGTTACTTAATTCATGCATGAAGTCGTCTATGAAAAACATGAAGTCATGTTAACTCATGATGAGTCATGATATCGTCATACATGAATACATCATGAAATCATGCATTAATTCAGCATAATTTCATGTATTCATGCAGGACTTCATGTAACCTTATTATAAAGTGTTACCCAATAGAGTTGATGTATTACTAGTATCAAAGAAATAAAAGTATCCAAAGCAGGTACTGTGAACACCCCTGATCTATTTTCCCTCTTTATTTAAGAGCAGGGGAGTGGGAGGGGCCTTAGGGTGAGTTCACTTGGAGAATCAGGAAGTGAAACAACTGTATGTTTTAGATCTACAGCGTTTCCTCAGCCTGTGATAAAGACGTGTTGGAGGTTATGAGAGCTCACACAGACTCGCTCCTATAGTTTTATGATTGTGTTTTTACTGCTGTTGTTCTGAGACCATGTAATGAAAGAAATGAGACGACAGAGAGACAGATGGATAAATATTGTAAATAACTTTAGACCTTTTATTGAGCTTTAATGGGTCATTTGTTTTCAGCGACTGTTGCTTCAGTTTAGAGACAGATTCCAGGGCTCATTATCTTCATCCTAATTCACTTTGATGGCTTTAATAGTTTTGACTTTAGTCACTGATGACGATGCTGATGTTGAAGATGGTGGGGCATTTTCTGCTGTAAAAGATTGAAATGTGCTTTAGGAGAGACCGGGCTGGTTTCACACTTTATTTATCGAGTCACTGCTCGTCCACAAGAGTCACAGACGTGAAGCGGAAACACTTTGTTCTTCATTAAAACTGTTTAACGCACGGCTCCCACATGTTTCATCTTTACTCATACAAATATCTCCACAGCCAAGAAATATAAGTAACAACAACTTGAATCATTTAAACCTCTCTGTGAGACCAGCTCTTTTATATGTCCTTTTCTTTCTCCTATTACATCATAATAATACAAACAAACTCATCATTTCATTAGTAGAAAAACATCTTGAGGAAGGACGTTTAATGTTTGGTCCATTGTGACGGTGATAATATTCTAAAACGTCAGAATCTTTGAGCGTAAGATCCTCATGACTGTTCTCAGGATTTGCTCTTCCAGAAGAACTTTCAACTAAGAACTCATGTTGTAAAAACCAAATGGCTCCGTGAGAGGCTTAAGAACAAACGTGTGAGTAAGAAGCTTCCATGAAAGGTGCGCTGTGATATTCCATAACAATATCAGGTCACAGCGCCCCCTACCAGCCGCGGTCTCTCCTCCTGTTGTAAATATGCAAACGTTTGATGAAGAGTTTTTTAATGGTGTCATTTATTTGGAGCGACTCGTCTGTTTAGAGACAGTCATTATGTGAATCCTCATGTTGACACTTTTAATACTTTTGTATTTCTTACTGTTGTTGATGTATTTTCTGCTGTAAACACTTTGGTGACGCAGATCAAATGTAACAGGAGAGAAATGACAGATCCATCGATGCTTTGGAGGATTCTGCTACTTTTATATTATGACTTTTATGTATTGATTCATGTATTAGACAAAAAAACAATAAAATGTGTTTTCTCAGGAGAAACAGCCAAAGACAAGAGTGATGTGTCGTCTCAGAGTTTCTCTTTTCTCGGTTTAGACGGTGTTCATGAATACCACACACCTTTATTATCCCGAAGACAGAGCGAGGGAGGGGGAGAGTGCAGACAGAACATGTCATGTTATTATGTCATTCCCTCATTAAACACATGCCTGGAGTGTTGCCTTGGCTCATTCACATATTTTGAGTAATCAGTAAAAACTTAGACGGCAGCCATTTTAGGTGTAGCTATGCCTCAGTCCTCCTAGGAACGCCCCACCTCCTGGAGACGCCTCTGGACCTTTCGTCACCAGCCAAGCCACCAACCACTGCTCCTCAGCTCAGCAGAGCCCCCTCCCCGCACAGTAGTGTTGTTTAGATGCCACAGCAGTGTGCTGAAGGGGCGTGTCGGAAAGCTTCTTAAAGAGACAGAGGCTATTTCAAGACGTTCAGTACAGCCATTTTGAGAGAGCAATTTTATTCAAGGCAGTTATTTTAATTTACTGCATATACAGACCAACAGAAGGTTACGTCATCATTGTAGTATGCTATGGTGCTATGTGATTGAAAAAAGCATAATACCCCTCTTTAAAAACAAATGCAACAACAGCATTAACATGAATGAAAAGGAGCAGAGAGAAGTAAAAACTTATAATGACTGCCCCTATCAACACAAAATCATTTACAGTTCCAGTTCATTTAACTCTTTAAACCGTCTTTTCATTTTCAACACAAAAATACATAAAGTTGATCTGCTCCTCAGTGTCATGCTTTTGTAACATTGATAATTTAACATACTTCTTAACCCTCAGGGCATCCTTTAAAAAAATCACACATAACACCCTAAGGCCACAAAAGTGGCCTCTACTTTTAACAGCCATAAAATCACTATACTTTCATATTTTTTCATACTTTAAAAACTCAGAATCATAGAACTACTTCTGCTTGACACATACATACCAAATATTTGTAATTTTTAAATGATTTTTAACCCTTTATGGCCAAAATGCACACAAAAGTTCCTGACGTGCTGTTTAGAAATCACAAAAACTTGCATAACTTCTATAAAAATATTCCAAATTGAATGAGGTGTTTATTTTTATTAGGCCTTGGGATGGGTCAAAGTTGAGTGGTAAAATAATTTTTTACAGGTTTTTTGTTTTCTGTAGTGACAGATTTTCATAAAAATCACACTTAGCACCCTAAGGCCACAAAGTGGCCTCTACTTTAACAGCCATAAAATCACTATACTTTCATATTTTTCACACTTTAAAAACTCAGACTCATAGATCTATGTCTGCTTGACACATACATACCAAATATCTGTCATATTTTATATTTTTAACTCTTTATGAGCCAAAATGCATTCTTAACTCCTCATTTCTGCTCTTGCAGCGTCAGTAATACTTGTATAACCTTTATAAATGTGATTCAAATTGAATGAGCTTCATTTGTTCATTTGCCCTAAGGGTTGGTCATACAATGGTAGTAACCTTGTTTTTAACAGTTTTTAAATGTTTCTGTAGAGCCACACTAAAATGAACAAAATGCTGTTATCCCATTGAAAATCAATACAAATGTTCCACAGAAACTCTGTCTTCTGTGGTTTTATCTCAGGAGCAGTTTGCAAATGTGGGAACATTTTTATATGAGTTGGATGACTGTGCATAAGATAAACATTTGGAGGGTGTGGTGTAGTGAGGGGGGATTTGGGGGGTGTGGCGTCAAAAGCCTTTCCTCTTTGAAGAAACAACTAAACACAACAGCAATAACAACAGTAAGAAATGTAAACAAAAGCGTGTAGTGTTATGGTTTTCCCACAGTGTTTCACAGGTGCACTGGGCACGATCCAAAAAACTTAATTTGGTCTTTGTGTGTTAACTTGCAAAAGATTTCTTTTAGATCAGACCAGTGTTTTTTTTTTTATTCCTAACAGTTTCTACTGCTCACTTTCTGCAGAGTTGGTCACGTTACTGTGACTTGCCTTGTCAGCTCAAAACTTCATGTGACCAACTCTGAGGAAGATTGCAGAAAGTGAGCAGTGGAAACTGTCAGAGATAAAGAAACCACACTGGTCTGATCTAAAAGAAAACTTTAGCAAGCTCTGGGCACTATATAAAAGCAGTGGGACAATGGGATTGTCTCCTGGACTGACTACAGAAAAAGAAGCCCGACGTAAGCCAAGATTTCCAGCATGTCCTAATCTCGCCAGTTTTCAATTTCACGTTTGCAAGTTTGTCATTGCCAATAAATGATCTCAACTTATACAGCGCTTTTCTACCTTTATCTGGCCCGAAGTGCTATAATAAATGCTTCATTATTTTATCAGTTAGAAACATCCTGATGTTAGACAAAGGATCACTTACTCGCGTGACAGCATAGGCAGTACTGTATGTCCAGGAGACAATCCTGTTGGGGCGAGTACATACCGGAGCGAGTACCACACAATGCTTCCACTTTTGGATATCCATCTCAATTCTTCCCCAATCTCCTCTACACTGCCATCTTCAGTGTGGTCTTCAGATGAGCCCTCCCTTGAATCAGAGCTTAATTTCATTTGGTCATTCCCTAAATCAGAATCCTCGTTGGTCTAATATTTTTCTCCTCATCCTCTCTCCCAGAGTTCATGATCACATCCAAAGCCTCATGATGTATCTTCAAATGTCTCCTCATTGTCCCACTGCTCTTATATAGTGCCCAGAGCTTGCTAAAGTTTCTTTTAGATCAGACCAGTGTGGTTTCTTTATCTCTGACAGTTTCCACTGCTCACTTTCTGCAATCTTCCTCAGAGTTGGTCACATGAAGTTTTGAGCTGACAAGGCAAGTCACAGTAACGTGACCAACTCTGCAGAAAGTGACCAGTAGAAACTGTATATAGGAATAAAAAAACACACTGGTCTGATCTAAAAGAAATCGTTTGCAAGTTAACACACAAAGACCAAATTAAGTTTTTGGATCGTGCCCAGTGCACCTGTGAAACACTGTGTGAAAACCATAACACTACACGCTTTTGTTTACATTTTCTTACTGTTGTTATTGCTGTTGTGTTTAGTTGTTTTTTCAAAGAGGAAAGGCTTTTGACGCCACACACCCCCAAATCCCCCCTCACTACACCACACCCTCCAAATGTTTATCTTATGCACAGTCATCCAACTCATATAAAAATGTTCCCACATTTGCAAACTGCTCCTGAGATAAAACCACAGAAGACAGAGTTTCTGTGGAACATTTGTATTGATTTCAATGGGATGACAGCATTTTGTTCATTTTAGTGTGGCTCTACAGAACATTTAAAAACTGTTAAAAACAAGGTTACTACCATTGTATGACCAACCCTTAGGGCAAATGAACAAATGAAGCTCATTCAATTTGAATCACATTTATAAAGGTTATACAAGTATTACTGACTCTGCAAGAGCAAAAATGAGGAGTTAAGAATGCATTTTGGCTCATAAAGAGTTAAAAATATAAAAATATGACAGATATTTGGTATGTATGTGTCAGCAGACATAGATCTATGAGTCTGAGTTTTTAAAGTGTGAAAAAATATGAAAGTATAGTGATTTTATGGCTGTTAAAAGTAGAGGCCACTTTTGTGGCCTTAGGGTGCTAAGTGTGATTTTTTATGAAAATCTGTCACTACAGAAAAACAAAAAACCTGTAAAAAATAATTTTACCACTAAACTTTGACCCATCCCAAGGCCTAATAAAAATAAACACCTCATCAATTTGGAATATTTTTATAGAAGTTATGCAATTATTTCTGCATTACAAACAGCACAACAGTGGACTTTTGTGTGCATTTTGGCCAATAAAGGGTTAAAAATCATTACAAATTTACATATATTTGGTATGTATGTGTCAAGCAGACATAGATCTATGAGTCTGAGTTTTTAAAGTGTGAAAAAATATTAAAGTATAGTGATTTTATGGCTGTTAAAAGTAGAGGCCACTTTTGTGGCCTTAGGGTGTTATGTGTGATTTTTTATAAAAATCTGTCACTACAGAAAAACAAAAAACCTGTAAAAAATAATTTTACCACTCAACTTTGACCCATCCCAAGGCCTAATAAAACTAAACAACTCATTCAATTTGGAATGCATTTAAAAAAGTTTTCCTGTTTAGGTATCACAAATACTTGCATGACAGTGAACTTTTGTGTGCATTTTGGCCGATAAAGGGTTAAAAATCATTAAAAATTTACAAATATTTGGTATGTATGTGTCAAGCAGAAGTAGTTCTATGATTCTGAGTTTTTAAAGTAGAAAAAAATATGAAAGTACAAAAATTTTATGGATGTTGAAAGTAGAGGCCACTTTTGTGGCCTTAGGGTGTTATGTGTGATTTTTTTCAGCACCAGCTCTGGGAAGCTAATATAAAAAAACTGAAATAGCCAAAATGAACTTCTCCAGAAATGATTATCCTGAGGGAAATTTGAGGAACATCCACTGAACACAGAAAAAATGCCATAAAAATGAAAATGTCAAAGGCCACAAAAAGGCCCTAGGGTGCCCTGAGGGTTAAACACGTACCGACCTATACTGAAATAAATGTCAACCAGAAAACAGATTAATAATGTTCATTTATTCCATTTCTTTCCATTTCATTTACTTTACATTTGTTTCAGGTAAAACGACCAAGAAACTTCATTTAACGACAAAAGGCCAGAAAAAACACATGTTCCCCCTAAAATGTCCCAATTTTTTTTCAGAATTTACCCAAATTTTTTCACTTATTTTTCACAATTTTTGCCCCTTTTTTAACCTCTTAACCCCCGCCTGAATCGAGCACATTTTCTCCAGTTCGGCTTTACCCAAATCTAAAGGTTTCTTGAAAAAAAGTGTCAAAATAGCCAGAAAAAAACGCAACAAAAACACAAAAAAGTGACCAAACAAATCACTAAAATGCAATAAAACAACAAAAACTAAAATGTGATGAAAATGCAGCACAAAAGCTATAAAACAAATATATGAATAAGTTTGATTGATTTGAATATTTTATTTCGAGCTAAAGAAGAAAAGAAAAAACAGAAATATATATATACATAATAAAGAAAAAGAAAAAATAATTTACATTACAGCTCGAAAAGGAGTGGGAAGAAGACAAGCTTATTGACTCCCACCCCTGTTCATAAACTTCAATAACAATAACTATAACAATGACTGACAACAGTGCATATTTCTTGCCAAACAACTATCAACCGAGTTGGTTACATATTAACAAATGCGACACTGCATTATACCAGGTCAACATTCACAGTATCTCACACGCTACAACCAGTGTATTATTTCTGTCTCCCATACAGAATTCATTACCATGTTGGCATTATCGTTGTTCACCATCACCATTACAACCCATATAACATTACTCTGTATCAAAGTGTTTGAATGGTACATAAAATACTCCACATTTATTCATGAAAGGTACAGTAATCGCAGACTGATTGATGTTCATGATAACAAGAATGGTCTTACTGATATGTGTTAAAAGGGATTCGGGGCTTTTCTTTCTTATTCTTCTTTTCTGTGACTGGACCAGCTGCCAGAGGGGAGCAGCCCCCGAGCAACCGGACCATCATTTGTTAAGTGTCCTATACTATGCATTAAAAGAGACAATTTTTAGGAGTCTGCTGCCAGAAGAGAGTTTCCTCGAGCTGCCGGCCCCCACATGTCTGCCCTATACTATGGGTTATGTTGAATGCGGAGTACATAGATATGTGCATGTTTTACTTCTAAGAGTTTATTTCCTTTATATTACCATCAGCATCAATAGCAGTACTGTTGTCTGAATCGATTGAGTTGGGTTCTAAGAATAATCCACAGATTATTAGGTATTAATCCTAGACTGTTACATTTAAAGTTTAAATAGTGATGATAACAACACAACAGCAATAGCAATAACAATGGCAATAACAACTGCAATAGTGTAATAGTAACAACCACAATATACTTCATTATTAGTTAGATCTGACCTTTAAAGTATACAGCACTTTGTGACACCCATTAGCAATCAAGTACCCATTTCCTCCTTCTGGTACTTTGACCATACCATTTTTTTATATCTTGATTTGAAATGATGAATATTTGGACATTGTTTATATTCTGCCCCCAATTTGTTCCAGAGTTTAACTCCACATACAGACACAAACATACTTTTCCTAGTGGAAGACACTGCTTGAGTCTTAAAGTTATCACACCCCCTCAGGTTATATCCCCCTTCTGTGCGTGCAAAAAGCATTTGTATCCTTGCAGGTAGCACATTTTTGTTGGCTTTAAACAGAAGTTGGGCAGTAGAGAAATCAACTAAATCATGCATTTTTAACAGTTTAGACTGCAGAAATAATATATTAGTGTGATCATAATATCCTACTTTATGTATAATTCTTACAGCCCGTTTTTGGAGTATAACAAGGGGGTGTAATGAGCTTTTATAGTTATTGCCCCAGACTTCTACACAGTAGTTTAGATATGGCAAAACTAATGAACTATATAACAAAAATAATGCATTGTAATTTAAGAAAAACTTTGCTTTGTTAATGATTGAGATACTTTTGGAGACTTTACCTTGTATGTGTCTTATGTGTGGTTTCCAGCTTAATTTACTGTCAATGATGACTCCTAAGAATTTAATTTCTGATACTGTAACTAAAACTACACCGTCTATATTTACTGTGTCTAGTTTTCCATTATAATTACCGAAAACATTACTTTTGTTTTATTTAGGTTGAGGGACAATTTATTAATGTCCATCCATGTTTTTAATTTCCTTAGTTCACAGTTTATGTTAGTTACTAAATTACTATAATTGTCATTGGAATAGAAGACGTTTGTGTCATCTGCGAAAATCACTAATTTTAATAATTTAGACACATTAAAAATGTCATTAATATATAAATTAAACAACTTTGGGCCTAAGACAGATCCCTGTGGGACCCCACAGCCAATGTCCAAATAACCTGATGTAAACTCCCCCATCTTCACATACTGTTGTCTCCCAGTTAAATAGCTTTGAATCCAGCTCAAAGCCACTCCCCTTATGCCATATCTGTCTAATTTTTTTAATAATATAGAATGATTTAATGTATCAAATGCTTTTTTCAAGTCAATGAATATTCCAGCTGCATGTTTCTTTCCCTCTAAGCTATTAGTAATCTCTTCTATTGCATCAATGATGGCCATTGAAGTTGACCTTGCTGCTCGAAACCCATACTGACCTTCATTAATTAGTTTATGCTTATCTATGAAATTATCCATTCTACTGTTATAAAGTTTCTCTAAGATTTTGGAGAACTGGGGGAGCAGAGAGACAGGTCTGTAGTTAGTGAAGATGTGTTTGTTCCCATTTTATGTATAGGTATAACTTTTGCAATTTTCATTTTATTTGGAACTGTTCCTGTTTGAAACGATAAGTTGCATATGTAGGTTAATGGTTTCACGATACTATGTATAATTTGTTTAACTAGTGTCATATCTATATCAAAACAGTCTGTAGACGATTTGTTCTTACACCCGTTAATGACATCTATTATTTCTGTTTCAGTTACTCCAGACAAAAACATAGTTTTTGAATTAATGTCTATCAATGACTCCATTTCGTTGTTACTACACTCCGGTATCTCTGCTGCCAGATCCGGTCCAACATTTACAAAAAAACTATTAAAACTTTCCACAATGTCATTCATATTATGGTTGTCATTGATCCCATCAGTGAAATAGTTTGGATATGAATTATTTTTTGCATTACCCTTGATTATAGTGTTTAGTATTCCCCATACCCTTTCATGTTGTTCTTGTTTGTATATAATAGATTGGTATAATATAGTTTCTTAGCCTTCCTTAATATATTGGTCAGTTTATTTTTATATGTTTTATATCTACTTTCAGAATCCTCTGTTCTTAGTCTAATGAATTGTCTATATAGAGTGTTTTTTTTCTTACAAGCATTTTGTAAACCCTTGGTTAGCCACGGACATTTTGTCGTTTTTCTGTTTTTACAGAATGCTGAATAGGACAGTTCTTATTGTATGCAGTACTAAAAATTTCCATGAAAGTATCGTAAGCATTTTCTACATCATTCTTGTTATATACCTCGTTCCAATCTTGTTTTATTAAGTCACTATAAAGTGAGTAAATTGAATCCTCAGTTCTTGCTCGTTTATAAAAGTATATTTGAGGTGATTTTTGGTCTAACTCATTATCATCATACACCGTGAATACGGGCAGATGATCCGTTATATCACAAACCATTAGACCGCTGACATTTGTGAACTGCATATTATTAGTGAAGATGTTATCAATGAGGGTAGCGCTGCTCGCTGTTATTCTGCTAGGTCTTGTGATAGTTGGGTATAAACTCATACTGTACATGCGATTAATATACTCATCAGTTGTCTTATGTTTATTTGGATTTATCAAATCGATGTTATAATCCCCACAGATAAATAATACCTTGTTACTCAGTTCTGAGAATGTTTTTTCTGCCCAATTTGTAATATTTCCACACATGAGCCTGGTGACCTGTATAAACAACTAACTATTATGTTTTTCTTTTTTTCATTGGTAATTTCTATTGATAAGCATTCAAGCAAGTTGTTTATTGATGCAGTCATGTTTTCTAATATTTTGAATTTAAATTTGTTGAGGACATATATAGCAACTCCTCCTCCCCCTTTATTGGTTCTGTTTACGTAGTTTAATGTATAATTGTTTAACTCAAATGCAATGCCTTTATCCTCATTAAACCATGTTTCTGATAATGCGATGATACTAAATGGATTCTCAAACTGTTTTAAGTATTCTTTGATTGCATCGAAATTCGCGTACATGCTTCTACTATTGAAATGGATAATTGAGAATTTCCCTTCTGTTTTAACAGAGATGTTAAATTCATTCTCAGTATAGTATTTGCAATTAATTGCGTTAGATGTTAAGAACAGGTTATCTGGGTCTAACTGATCTTCCCAGTCCAGTGCATTATGTTCAGTGTACTCTGAAGCTTTCAGCTCCAAGAGCTCACAGTCCAAAATCCTTTGCTGTAATCCTAGGTCACTTCCATCAGTAGCATATGAGGTATGATTGGACATCATTGTATGAGTATATATATTACAGGACATGTGAAATTATGTTTTTTACATACCAAAATCCATAAGTTTTCCCGGTGTTTAAGCTTGATTTGGTGTACTGGTGCGCGGACGTACAATGAGTTTGTCATATCTCAAGAAGGCTATGTCCCCCCTTTCCCTGGCAGCTCTCAGCTCCGGCATTAGATCTTTTCGTTTCCTTTTAATGGAGTCCGTGTAGTCCTCGTTTATGTAGATTTTCGTTCCTTTGAGTTGTTTAGCGCGCTGCAGGATTGCTTCTCGATCCTTCCAACGCAGTAGTTTGGCGACGATAGGTCTCGGCCAGTCTCTCCCGCCAGGTTTCCCTACGCGATGGGCTCTCTCCATTTCCACCGGGTTTTGTAGTTGCAGTTTCTCCCTCAGCAGTTGTTTGATTTTTTCCTCAGCGTCAGCCCAGGTCTCCCCAGGCGTCTCCAACACTCCCTCAAAGACCAGGTTTTTTCTGCGGCTCTGTCCCTCCAGATACTCCAGTTTATCCGTGATGACGTGCAGATTGTCACATACTTTATAGAAATCGTTATGTATTGTGTCCGTGCGCTCAGTGAGTTTCCTTTTCTCTTCTTTAATAGTGTCTACCTCATCTTGCGTGTATTGCAGGCTAGTTTTTAGCTCTTGAATGTCCTTTAACTGTGTATCCATGCGGGTGTTTGTTGATTCCATGATGAGTTTTATGAATCCTTTGAAGTTTTCCTGCTGTTGTTGAATTAATTCCCTAAACATGTCCCTTTGCTGCTCCATGAGTTCCGTGACTCGACTGAGGCTCACGTAATCCTCATCAGCCGGCGTTTCTGGCGGTTGGACTGATTTAGTCGGCTTAGGCATTTTGGTCTCCCTGAACCGGACTCCGCAAAAATGTTAGCTTCCACACTGCTCTCACACTGCTGCTCACAGCCACACTTCCGGGTACGTGGCTTCCTTCCCCAGGTCGCAGAAGTTAGTGAAGAAAATGGTCTGAAAACGCAATAAAAAAAGCCCCCAAAACAATATTGTGACAAAAATCCGATGACACGGCAACAACGCAAGGAAAAGGATCCATTTAGATCAGTATGTAGGTCTTAGCTTTCAAATGAGGCGTTACACTGGCCTATAGGCAGTAACCTTTTAGATTTGGGTAATGCCAAACTTGAGAAAATGTGCTCAGTTCAGGCGGGAGGTCAGAGGTTAAAAAATGTTCAACTTGAGTTTTCATGTTTCTTTTCAGTTCCTGCTTTTAATAATTTTATTTGTACGAGACCAGTAGTCGCTAAACCTTTGTTCTCCACTTAATGCCGTATGACACCAGTGCAGTAGCCTTTGCCGCTGACAGGGGGCGCTCTCTGAAACTCTCTGTCCAGTTTCTGGTCAGATAAAGCTCCACATGAGGAGGCGCTGGGCCGTCAGAGCGAGCCCATGAGGCGTGTGGAAGGGCATCTGCCTCTCACAGGTGGATGAGGTCCCTCTCCGGGCGCTCCCTGAGCCAGGCGTCCCGGGCCCGCCGCACCTCGGCGCCGTACACCTCGTGGAGCTTGCTGAACTCGGTCAGAGGGTCGAAGTCCACTCTGGGCCACTCGCTGGAGAACGGCGCCGGGCCGCGGATCGGAGTCACGTGGGCGTTTCTCCGAGCCCACGGTTTGGGCGACTTACGGGGTCTGAGCGCCCCCCCAGAGGAGGAGGGGGAGGGGGAGGAGGGGGGAGGGAGGGGGCTGAGGGGGAGAGTCCCAGAGGAGCCGGGCGAAGGGAGCGACGGGACGTCACTGCAGGACGAGGCGCCACCGCTCTGAGTGACGGCTAAAGAGAGAGAGTTTAATCAAACTTTATAACTTTCATTCACAAAGCAGCGCAAACAACAGCCCCACTGGTACTGCAGCTCCCCCTGTGTCTCACCTCGGTACTGCAGCTCCCCTGTGTCTCACCTCGGTACTGCAGCTCCTCCTGAGTCTCACCTCAGTACTGCAGCTCCTCCTGAGTCTCACCTCGGTACTGCAGCTCCCCCTGTGTCTCACCTCAGTACTGCAGCTCCCCTGTGTCTCACCTCGGTACTGCAGCTCCCCTGTGTCTCACCTCAGTACTGCAGCTCCCCTGGTCTCACCTCAGTACTGCAGCTCCCCCTGTGTCTCACCTCAGTACTGCAGCTCCTCCTGTGTCTCACCTCAGTACTGCAGCTCCCCTGGTCTCACCTCAGTACTGCAGCTCCTCCTGGTCTCACCTCAGTACTGCAGCTCCTCCTGTGTCTCACCTCAGTACTGCAGCTCCTCCTGAGTCTCACCTCAGTACTGCAGCTCCTCCTGTGTCTCACCTCAGTACTGCAGCTCCTCCTGTGTCTCACCTCAGTACTGCAGCTCCTCCTGTGTCTCACCTCAGTACTGCAGCTCCTCCTGTGTCTCACCTCAGTACTGCAGCTCCTCCTGTGTCTCACCTCAGTACTGCAGCTCCTCCTGTGTCTCACCTCAGTACTGCAGCTCCTCCTGTGTCTCACCTCAGTACTGCAGCTCCTCCTGTGTCTCACCTCAGTACTGCAGCTCCTCCTGTGTCTCACCTCAGTACTGCAGCTCCTCCTGTGTCTCACCTCAGTACTGCAGCTCCTCCTGTGTCTCACCTCAGTACTGCAGCTCCTCCTGGTCTCACCTCAGTACTGCAGCTCCTCCTGAGTCTCACCTCAGTACTGCAGCTCCTCCTGAGTCTCACCTCAGTACTGCAGCTCCTCCTGTGTCTCACCTCAGTACTGCAGCTCCTTGTGTTCACCTCAGTACTGCAGCTCCTCCTGAGTCTCACCTCAGTACTGCAGCTCCTCCTGAGTCTCACCTCTGTACTGCAGCTCCCCTGTGTCTCACCTCAGTACTGCAGCTCCCCCTGAGTCTCACCTCAGTACTGCAGCTCCTCCTGAGTCTCACCTCGTACTGCAGCTCCTCCTGTGTCTCACCTCAGTACTGCAGCTCCCCTGAGTCTCACCTCAGTACTGCAGCTCCTCCTGTGTCTCACCTCAGTACTGCAGCTCCTCCTGTGTCGGTACCATTGACTGTGAATTGATGGACTGCGTGTTAGCCTAGAATCCATGTAACCGTATAGGAAGTGGGAGGCGGCTCCTACGGTCTTACGTCCTATGGACGTTCCATTGAAACTTTTTCTACTCTCTCTAAGTCAATATTGAACAATGGCTTGTCATTTTTCCCCCACGTGTTTGTTTTAAAACGCGCTACATCGTCCGATTTTTTTCTTTTCGCTATTTTCGCCCTAAATCTAGATTTTAACAAAATAACTGGCCAATCAGGTGCCTTCTTTCATCGAGGTCTGCCGCGGCCGGGTTTGCTAACCCACGCGTTGCCATAGCGACCCCACCCCTCCCCTCCGTGCTGCTCCAGAGCCCAGGCGGCTGCTATTATTAGATCCACGCTGGGAATGGCGGACACGAGAGAAGAGCGGCTGAAGGCAAAAGCAACTTTTAAGAAGAACCTGAACACTTAACATGCACACTTTCTCAAAGCTAGGGATGTTATGACTCGTGGCAGTTATAAAGTTTGTAATTATGTCACGTCTGTCGTATTTGACCGCAAAAAAAGTACTTTTTGCTCGTAGCTAGTTTTGCACAATGGGGTTTTCAGCCGTTCCCTGGATCTAACCCCACGACCAAAAAGTGACTCTGCGTTCTTCCTGCTTGTAAGAAACTACGAGTTAGGTGAGTAAAATAACAATCTTGGATATTACTTTAGTGGGATATATTCCTAAAAACATTTGATATGTTAAAACATAACCATACGTGTTAATTACTTCGAAAAGCTAAGCTTGTGAAATGAACGTGTATTGTCCTACAGAGGAAGGAACTACAGGCCAAAAGTTTCCTTTGGTATTTGTTTTTGACACTCAGTCAGTGCAGAGTTCTGTTTCAAATTAAAGTTGCTAAGCATCATTAAACAGTGTGTAGGGAAGTACATTGTTTAACACTTATGTAACACATGGTAAAGTCAGTAAAATGTCCACACCACCATTGCAATGTTTATTGATTTAGAAACTTGTACATGGATTACATTAAAACACTTGACTTTACTCCTTCAGGAGGAAGCGTCTGGGGAGAGCAAGAGACCTGGAGGCGGATGTGTTCTGAGGATACAACAGGATGTGAGTTGAACCTTTTGTGCACCTCTTAACCCCCACCTTAACTGAGGGCATTTTCTCCAGTTCAGCTTCACCCAAATCTAAAAGCTTGTCGACTGGAGAGCAACAGTGTAATGCCCAATTTGAAAGCTCAGATCTACAACAGTGATCGTAACTTTTAAGTCACATTTTTGAAGCTTGTTTGTCTTGTTTTAGAAGCTTTTTTCATTGCTTTTTTGTCTTGTTTTCATCATGTTTTGTTACTTTTTGTCACAATTTTGTTGCGTTTTCATCCTCATTGTTGTCACCATTTTTAAGCTTTTAGATTTGGATAATGCACAACTGGAGAAAAGGTGCTTGGTTAAAGCGGGAGTTAAAGGAATAGGCCACCGTTTTTCCATACTGAGATATGTTCTTACCTTAGACGAGTTCATCTGTACCTGTCTGGTCTTCACGTGTGCCTTCAGTCACGTAAACACAGCACAGACGGCGTTAGCATTTAGCCTCTCTCTTCTCCTCTATAGCTCCAAACGAGGTGAAGATAGAAGCTACCAAACTCTTCCACATTTTCCCTATTTAAATATGGTTATGTGAAGTGTTATATTATTACGCCTTACAATATAGTTCCCCTTTTTATCCGCTTAGAAAATCCACATTGTTTTGTGTAATTATACTTTGTAGTGTAACACTTCATGTAATCATTTAAATAGGGAAAACGTGGAAGAGCTTGGTAGCTTCTATCTTCACCTCGTTTGGAGCTATAGAGGCCAGCAGGTACAAATTAACTCGTCAAAGCTCAGGTAAGAACATATCTCAGTATGTAAAAACGGTGGCCTATGCCTTTAAGAGAAACTACATTTGCATGTTCCTATTAAATGGTAAATGGTCTCAACTTATATAGCGCTTTTCCACCTACGTTAGGCACTCAAAGCGCTTTACAGCAAGGATCCACTCACCCATTCACACACCAATGTACGCAGACACTGGAGGCATGCTGGGTGAAGTGTCTTGCCAAAGGACACAGCGACACAACGCACCTTCAGGAGGCGGGATAATAAACTGCATCTCATGGGTTAAGCTTTTTTTTTAATCTTCGGAGGGGGATTTGTCTTGCTTTGTGTTTCTCACTTCATATTGAGATTAATCATTCATTTACTTTACACGTGTGCCTGTGCTGTCATTCATATTGAGATTAATCATTCATTTACTTTACACATGTGCCTGTGCTGTCATTCATATTGGCGCAGGTTCTCCGTGTTTGGGGCCTTATTAGTTTTACGTTTTAAAAGCACATCATGGCTGCATATCACTTTAAGTGTTTTGTTTTTAAATCTTTCTACAGGTCATGATCATACAGCTCTGATCTCCTTCGCATTCCTCTCCTGCAGAAAGTGTGGTTCCTCGCTCTCTTCTGCGGACAGCCTGATCCTGAGCCGCTGACGAACCATCTCCTTCATCCTCCTGCTTGGCCTGATATCACAACATTCAGTCTTTATAATAAAGTTTTACAAACCATGTTTGTGCTATTTCTTTCTGCTGTTAGTAATTATGGGTACTGAAGATTAATGAATTTGATAAGATACTAAACGGGTAGTATAACCTAAACTTTGCCAAACAGTTTAACTCGTCTCAATAGTGTGCACTTGGTTTAATCAGTCTTGTATCTGCTGAAGCTTGTTTCTTGGATGAGTATGTTCATCTCTTCTATAGGGCATCCTGACAGGAGCTGTGGACACAAACAACAGTAATAGTAAAAGTAAACATGCCAACGATTACACGTGTATTACACATACATCCTTTCTAAGACTAATATTCATGGAAGTAGTGTTTGGATACAGCGAGGTTATGATATGAAGGCCTACAAAAGATAACAAAACAAACTCATAGACTGCAACCAAAAAGAGTGTATGTACATAACTCACTTTATTGTGTAATGTGTTTAAGTATTATGTTTGTATTTATTTTCACTACATGACCTGAGCATTAGGCTATTACAATTTGAATGTACTAAAGTCTGTGTTCATTGTTGATTTGGCTAAACCTTTCCACCTGCTGAAAGACGTTTTAACACTTAAACACTGATAATGACACATACATTAAAAATAAAGTAAAAATGTGTGTTTATCATTGCTTAACTATTACAGAACATCCACAGAAGTAACTTTGGGCGATAGCGTTAGCCACGTTATGCTAACATTATTTACTGCTTTTATCAGTTTACAAAGTATTTAAAAAAGACATGGACAATGAAAACTTAACCCAATATTGCAAACTGAAAAACAGTGTAGCTCTCACCTGCAGCAAAGCTCCGTTTGCCCGGAATGAGGAGCAGGCAGCCTCGTCTGACACGTTGACAGTGAGTGACGCCGAGGGAACAAACCGGTGCGGGAGGGGAGGGGGCGCGTACGCTCAACAACCTCGTCACTGATTGGCTCTGTGGTGTCCTTGGAAACGTGACTCGGAAATTCCAAATATGGAAGCTGGCTCCACCAAATACAACAGGGCCGCGCCCATAACGGCTATACTGCTAGCCTCAAAGAGCTACATTCTACTCGCGCTGAATGCTATGGGGCGGCCATTGCTCCCGCTGTCCATTCTAAATTTACAGTCAATGGTCGGTACTGCAGCTCCTCCTGTGTCTCACCTCGGTACTGCAGCTCCTCCTGTGTCTCACCTCGGTACTGCAGCTCCTCCTGTGTCTCACCTCAGTACTGCAGCTCCTCCTGAGTCTCACCTCGGTACTGCAGCTCCTCCTGTGTCTCACCTCGGTACTGCAGCTCCTCCTGAGTCTCACCTCAGTACTGCAGCTCCTCCTGTGTCTCACCTCAGTACTGCAGCTCCTCCTGTGTCTCACCTCGGTACTGCAGCTCCTCCTGAGTCTCACCTCAGTACTGCAGCTCCTCCTGTGTCTCACCTCAGTACTGCAGCTCCTCCTGTGTCTCACCTCGGTACTGCAGCTCCTCCTGAGTCTCACCTCGGTACTGCAGCTCCTCCTGTGTCTCACCTCGGTACTGCAGCTCCTCCTGTGTCTCACCTCAGTACTGCAGCTCCCCCTGAGTCTCACCTCAGTACTGCAGCTCCTCCTGAGTCTCACCTCAGTACTGCAGCTCCTCCTGTGTCTCACCTCAGTACTGCAGCTCCCCCTGAGTCTCACCTCGGTACTGCAGGCCCAGGTCCCTCAGCAGGACAGACATGTAGCGGTGCGAGGCGGTGGCGAGGCAGGTGAGCCACTCCTTCTGGGCGTGTCGGTCGGCGGCGCTGAAGCGGTAGGTCCTGAGCCCCTGAAACACGAGGCTGAAGTCGGACTCGGAGTCGTCGGCTCGGACCCTGCAGCCCTCCAGCACGATGGCGCCCTGGATGTGGCGGTCGGCGGGACGGTCCTGGTAAAACAGCAGGTTTCCCTTCAGCACGAACCAGCGGCGGCGGAAAACTCCGGTCCGCTCCTTCTGCACAAGAGAGAGAGAGAATATCAGTTAGATCATCAGCCAATGCAGCGGCAGGAGGATGAGGATCTGGACTCTACTCGAGTATCTTATTACTTTTACTCCGATAAACTTGCAAATACACTTTTTCTCACATTTATATAAATTAGGGCACAAACTTTGTGTCTGAGGGTCAAAATGAAAATGTGCCCTTGGGCCAAACACTGCGTGAAACACGTAACTGTAAATAGTTGTTGGATTAACATTTTGTTTTATTCCCTCTGTGGAAACAACATACTAGACTAAAACAAATGTTCACTCTGGCAAAATCCTAGTTTTAGTCGAATAAAATCAACAATTGCAGTCAAAATGTAAACATCTTTAACAGGACGAGCTGCTTATACTAGAGAGACAGTATGAGCCGATAATGCAGCTCATATGTCGTCCAGGTGTGGCAGCCCCCCTGGTGGCGAAGCGTATGAATATATCTGGTTGCTGTTTCATTCTGTTCTACATTGTAATCCTAAAGCCTTGTTTGGTGAAGGATGAAGAGAGGGATAATTTTAATAATAATATAGACGGACCAAACCCCCACAATAAGACCAACACGTCTCTGCTCACACGTCAGTTCTGTTTTACTTTGTTTCTGCGACGCCTGAATCTACAGCACCTACAGTGACTTTACCTCATCCATGTTCCTCAAACTAAATTAGAACATTTTCAAAGTGTCGGTTCATTAAATCTTTAATAAGTCCATTTTTAACACTTTCCTTTGTTGACGTCAACAACCTTTGCAATAAAACAACAGTAGTGTTAACTTTGCGGGAGCAGCGAAACAGCGCCTCCAATTTCACACCGGTGGCCACAAAGTGTACTGCATCCATACTGTGAGGGCTTCCCATTGAGAATGAATGGGAAAAGTCAAGAGAGTTTGTATTAAACATACGCAGACGCTAAAGTAGGGCATCCCTACATTTACAAACCTTCCATTTAAACACCTGATAATGCACTGTATGAACAGCAGGTGGCGCTGTGCGTGTCTTACCCAGTGTGAACAGGGGCTAAAGGTTTTTCAGCCGTCGTCTGTACTGGACCCGCTGTTGTGTTATGTTTGTGGATGTTTTTACCTTCTTGTAGAGCTGTCCCTCCTTACCTTCTTGTAGAGCTGTCCCTCCTTACCTTCTTATAGAGGTATCCCTCCTTACCTTCTTGTAGAGCTGTCCCTCCTTACCTTCTTATAGAGGTATCCCTCCTTACCTTCTTGTAGAGCTGTCCCTCCTTACCTTCTTGTAGAGCTGTCCCGCCTTACCTTCTTGTAGAGCTGTCTCTCCTTACCTTCTTGTAGAGGTATCCCTCCTTACCTTCTTGTAGAGGTTTCTCTCCTTACCTTCTTGTAGAGCTGTCCCTCCTTACCTTCTTGTAGAGCTGTCCCTCCTTACCTTCTTATAGAGCTGTCCTCCTTACCTTCTTATAGAGCTGTCCCTCCTTACCTTCTTATAGAGCTGTCCCTCCTTACCTTCTTGTAGAGCTGTCCCTCCTTACCTTCTTGTAGAGGTATCCCTCCTTGTCGATGGGCGAGGGGCAGGACAGGAAGTGAGTGAGGATCTTCCTGTGGACCTTCATCCTGCTCTTCATCACACTGACCTCAGACTGAGCCTCAGAAAGTCGGATGTTTCTCCTTTATGGCACTGAAATACAGTTTACAGAATCATTTGAATAATAATAATAATAATAATAATAATACATCGAACTTGTATAGCGCTTTTTTGGACATTCAAAGACGCTTTACATGGGGAAAAACAAAACAAAACAAAAAAGGGTTTACGGAAAAGCTAGTTTGAACAGGTGGGTTTTAAGTACTGATTTGAAGGTAGGTAGTGAGTCAGAGTTTCTAATGAGCTGTGGGAGTGAGTTCCAAAGGGTGGGGGCGGCGATGGCGAAGGCTCGGTCCCCAGGGTCCGGCGGTTAGTGCGGATGATAGGGGTGAGGCGGTTGGTGCCGGCTGAGCGGAGGTGGCGGGTGGGCTGGTGTTGTTGAACACAGTCTATAGAGCCGGGGCCCAAACCTGTGGCTCACGGGCCAAACACGGCCATGTGAAGCATTAAGTACATAGAACTGTCATAGTTACTTTGTTTATTGTATGGTAGGCTATACATTTGCATTTGAGTCTATCTATGTAAATAACATTAACATTAAAACAAAGGTTAACTTTAGGAAAAAGCCTAGTTTTAGTCGAACAGAAACATTGTAGTAATAAAGTGCAAAATATAAACAACAACACCTGTATCTACAGCACCTACAGTGACTTTACCTCATTCATTTGTTAACTCATAGAAAATGCTGCATTAGATCATTTTGAAAATGTCAGTTCAGCATAAAGTCTTTATAAGTCAGTTTTTAACATGACCTTTGTTAACGTCAACAAACTCTGCAATAAAAGTTGTAAAACTGTGAAAGTTGATGCTACAAAGCTCTGTGATAAACACCAAGACACCACAACAGTGTTTCCTTAACTTTGCGAAAGGAGAGAAACAGCGCCCCCAATTTGACGCTGGTGGCCAAAAAGTGTACTGCATCCATATTTACCATTGAGAATGAATGGGAGAGAGTTAGTATTAACCATACAGCGCAAAAGTAGGTCAGTCTCTGGTGGGCCGATGGAATTGTCAAATTTGGCCCACGGGCCCCACTTTGGGCACCCCTGCTTTATACATTAGCTTCACATTTAAGTTGAATGAACCTGTATTCTCTGCGGTGCTGATAAAGCCTCTTCTGTAACCGTTGCTTTGTTTGTGGCTCAGGGTTTTGTCTCGGTCTAAAGTTTCTCTGAGGCTCCAGCTACACACGGCTCTGTGGTCTTTATCTAGTCTGCGGCTGAACCTTAGTGTCGCTGACGAAGCCTTTTGGATGAAGAGGCGAAACGTTCGACACTTCAACTACAGAGTACAGACGAGGACTCAAGAACCTTCTTTGCAGCTGGACCACGCCTGTACGACTGAGAGCCTGCACAGACAGATGTTCTCCAGATCGGCTTCACCCAAATGTAAAAAAAGTAAATGAGGATGAAAATGCAACAAAGACACAACAACAATGTGACAAAAAGCAACAAAAAATACGACGAAAAAGTGACGACAACGCAAAGGAAAATCTAATAGTTTTGTAGGTCTTAGCTTTCAAATACAACAAATGTTTGGTAAAAGAGAGGGACGATCTAAGGGTACTCATAATCTGAAAGATCAATGTATTCATTCTACACTAAAAAAAGTCACTGTATCACCCGGAGAGGTGAAAATCTGTGGAATAATCTAGAGGAACCCTTAAAAGGAGCTGATCGTCTACAGCAATTCAAAAAACAGTATAAGAGAAGTGTGTTTGAGAAATATGCTAAAGACATGTGACCTTGTACTTATTATCCCCCCCCTTTCAACAGGTTCATAAATCTTGTCTTTTTAATGAACCCCCCAGTATAGGGCTCAGAACTACATCACAACAACAACTAGTTAGGGCAGCAGGGTGAGGGCTTGCTGGTGGGGGGCTACTGCCCTCTACTGGCAACATTACACCCTGGCTTTTTAAGGCACCTCACTAAACAAGGCAAACAACTAAAATAATAAAACAATGACAATTAATATTTTACAGTGGAAATGGGAATGACAATAATAATGGGTCGTGTTGATTATGTAATACTTATAACTAATTAATAGAATGGTGATGGTGTTTATAAGTAATGATTGGAAATGGTTATGTGAACGGGAATGAGGAATAAGAAAAGAAAAAAGTACAAATTGTAAATAAAAATAAAAATGTTTATATATATATATATATATATCGGTAAACTGCACACATTTCTATCTTCGTGTTATGTCTTTCTTACTTTGGAAGTCTTGTAAACATCCTGTGATTTTCTTCTTGTAAAACATGAAATGCTTTTCTCTAACAAAGCTGCTGTATGTAAAGTCAATGCAGACATTTGTAATTGTGTAATTCAGGACTTTGTAATGTAAAGTGTTATATTGTATGAAAACATGTTACACAGAATTAAACATGTGGATTTTCTAAGCAGATAAAAAGAGGAACTATATTGTGAGGCGTAATAACACCTTAGCAGCTCTTCACCCAGTAAAGTCGAACTGCTCCTAAGGTGTTATCACGTAACCGTATTTAAACTGGGACACGTGGAAGAGCTCGGTCGCTTCTAACTTCACCCCTGTTTGGCCCCATAGAGGAGGAGAGGCTAAATGCTAACAACATCTTTGGTCTTTGTGCGTGACTGAGCGCACGCGTAAAGACCAGACAGTTATGCATCCACTCGTCTAAGCTCAGGTAAGAACAGATCTCAGTATGAAAAACACTGGCCTGTTCCTTTAAAGGGATATTTCAGGATTTTTGACATTGGGCCTCATTTCCTAGTTATCCAGAGTGTTGTTGATGTCTGGAGAGATTTTTTCTTAAATTCATGCAGTTCTTATATTTGAAGAGTCTAGTGGCGCTAGGCTAGGGCAAGGCTAAAGCATTTCTATGGTATCAGTTAGCCTGCATTAAAACAGTGTGACCCACTCCACAGTGCACCTGAGGTAAATCACTTATAACACCAGACTAACTGTGAGAAGGAGCCCCTGAACATCCACATGAATGAGTTTGAGTTTGAGTTTGAATATTTTATTTCGAGCTAAAGAAGAAGAAAAGAAAAACAGAAATATATATATACATAATAAAGAAAAAGAAAAGAAAAAAAGAAAAAATAATTTACATTACAGCTCGAAAAGGAGTGGGAAGAAGACAAGCTTATTGACTCCCACCCCTGTTCATAAACTTCAATAACAATAACTAACAACAGTGCATATTTCTTACCATTTTACAAAACAACTATCAACCGAGTTGGTTACATATTAACAAATGCGACACTGCATTATACCAGGTCAACATTCACAGTATCTCACACGCTCAACATTCACAGTATCTCACACGCTCAACATTCACAGTATCTCACACGCTACAACCAGTGTATTATTTCTGTCTCCCATACAGAATTCATTACCATGTTGGCATTACCGTTATTCATCATCACCATTACAACCCATATAACATTACTCTGTATCAAAATGTTTGAATGATACATAAAATACTCCACATTTATTCATGAAAGGTACAGTAATCGCAGACTGATTGATGTTCATGATAACAAGAATGGTCTTACTGATATGTGTTAAAAGGGATTCGGGGCTTTTCTTTCTTTTTCTTCTTTTCTGTGACTGGACCTGCTGCCAGAGGGAGCAGCCCCCGAGCAACCAGACCATCATTTGTTAAGTGTCCTATACTGTGCATTAAAAGAGACAAATTTTAGGAGTCTGCTGCCAGAAGAGGGTTTCCTCGAGCTGCCGGCCCCCACATGTCTGCCCTATACTATGGGTTATGTTGAATGCGGAGTACATAGATATGTGCATGTTTACTTCTAAGAATTTAGTTCCTTTATATTACCATCAGCATCAATAGCAGTACTGCTGTCTGAATCGATTGAGTTTGATTCTAAGAATAATCCACAGATTGTTAAGTATTAATCCTAGACTGTTACATTAAAGTTTAAAGTTAAAATAGTGATGATAACAACACAACAGCAATAGCAATGGCAATAACAACTGCAATAGTATAATAGTAACAACCACAATGTACTTCATTATTAGTTAGATCTGACCTTTAAAGTACACAGCACTTTGTAACACCCATTAGCAATCAAGTACCCATTTCCTCCTTCTGGTACTTTGACCATACCATTTTTTTACATCTTGATTTGAAATGATGAATATTTGGACATTGTTTATATTCTGCCCCCAATTTGTTCCAGAGTTTAACTCCACATACAGACACAAACATACTTTTCCTAGTGGAAGACACTGCTTGAGTCTTAAAGTTATCACACCCCCTCAGGTTATATCCCCCTTCTGTGCGTGCAAAAAGCATTTGTATCCTTGCAGGTAGCACATTTTTGTTGGCTTTAAACAGAAGTTGGGCAGTAGAGAAATCAACTAAGTCATGCATTTTTAACAGTTTAGACTGCAGAAATAATATATTAGTGTGATCATAATATCCTACTTTGTGTATAATTCTTACAGCCCGTTTTTGGAGTATAACAAGGGGGTGTAATGAGCTTTTATAGTTATTGCCCCAAACTTCTACACAGTAGTTTAGATATGGCAAAACTAATGAACTATATAACAAAAAATGCATTGTAATTTAAGAAAAACTTTGCTTTATTAATGATTGAGATACTTTTGGAGACTTTACCTTGTATGTGTCTTATGTGTGGTTTCCAGCTTAATTTACTGTCAATGATGACTCCTAAGAATTTAATTTCTGATACTGTATCTAAGACTACACCGTCTATATTTACTGAGTCTGGTTTTCCATTATAATTACCGAAAAACATTACTTTTGTTTTATTTAGGTTGAGGGACAATTTGTTAATGTCCATCCATGTTTTTAATTTCCTTAATTCACAGTTTACGTTAGTTACTAAATTACTATAATTGTCATTGGAATAGAAGACGTTTGTGTCATCTGCGAAAATCACTAATTTTAATAATTTAGACACATTAAAAATGTCAATATATAAATTAAACAACTTTGGGCCTAAGACAGATCCCTGTGGGACCCCACAACCAATGTCCAATAACCTGATGTAAACTCCCCCATCTTCACATACTGTTGTCTCCCAGTTAAATAGCTTTGAATCCAGCTCAAAGCCACTCCCCTTATGCCATATCTGTCTAATTTTTTTAATAATATAGAGTGATTAAGTGTATCAAATGCTTTTTTCAAGTCAATGAATATTCCAGCTGCATGTTTCTTTCCCTCTAAGCTATTAGTAATCTCTTCTATTGCATCGATGATGGCCATTGAAGTTGACCTTGCTGCTCGAAACCCATACTGACTTTCATTAATTAGTTTATGCTTATCTATGAAATTATCCATTCTACTGTTATAAAGTTTCTCTAAGATTTTGGAAAACTGGGGGAGCAGAGAGACAGGTCTGTAGTTAGTGAAGATGTGTTTGTTCCCATTTTTATGTATTGGTATAACTTTTGCAATTTTCATTTTATTTGGAAATGTTCCTGTTTGAAACGATAAGTTGCATATGTAGGTTAATGGTTTCACGATACTATGTATAATTTGTTTAACTAGTGTCATATCTATATCAAAACAGTCTGTAGACGATTTGTTCTTACACCCGTTAACGACATCTATTATTTCTGCTTCAGTTACTCCAGACAAAAACATCGTTTTTGAATTAATGTCTATCAATGACTCCATTTCGTTGTTACTACACTCCGGAATCTCTGCTGCCAGATCCGGTCCAACATTTACAAAAAAACTATTAAAACTTTCCACAATATCATTCATTCTATGATTGTCATTGATCCCATCAGTGAAATAGTTTGGATATGAATTATTTTTTGCATTACCCTTGATTATAGTGTTTAGTATTCCCCATATCCCTTTCATGTTGTTCTTGTTTGTATATAATAGATTGGTATAATATAGTTTCTTAGCCTTCCTTAATATATTGGTCAGTTTATTTTTATATGTTTTATATCTACTTTCAGAATCCTCTGTTCTTAATCTAATGAACTGTTTATATAAAGTGTTTTTCTTCTTACAAGCATTTTGTAAACCCTTGGTTAGCCACGGACATTGTCGTTTTTCTGTTTTTACTAAATTGCTGAATTGGACAGTGTTTATTGTATGCTACACTAAAAATTTCCATGAAAGTATCGTAAGCATTTTCTACATCGTTCTTGTTATATACCTCGTTCCAATCTTGTTTTATTAAGTCACTATAAAGTGAGTAAATTGAATCCTCAGTTCTTGCGCGTTTATAAAAATATTTTGAGGTGATTTTTGATCTAACTCATTATCATCATACACCGTGAATACGGGCAGATGATCCGTTATATCACAAACCATTAGACCGCTGACATTTGTGAACTGCATATTATTAGTGAAGATGTTGTCAATGAGGGTAGCACTGCTCGCTGTTATTCTGCTAGGTCTTGTGATAGTTGGGTATAAACTCATACTGTACATGCGATTAATATACTCATCAGTTGTCATATGTTTATTTGGATTTATCAAATCGATGTTATAATCCCCACAGATAAATAATACCTTGTTACTCAATTCTGAGAATGTTTTTTCTGCCCAATTTGTAAATATTTCCACACATGAGCCTGGTGACCTGTATAAACAACTAACTATTGTTATATATGTTTTTCTTTTTTTCATTGATAATTTCTATTGATAAGCATTCAAGTAAGTTGTTTATTGATGCTGTCATGTTTTCTAATATTTTGAATTTAAATTTGTTGAGGACATATATAGCAACTCCTCCTCCCCCTTTATTGGTTCTGTTTACATAGTTACATGAAGGTGGATAAACCAAGCACACCTTCCCTGTTTACTCCGCCCTCCACCACCTGCTGATGATCAGCAATCAGCAATCAATATAGGACACTGAACTCCATTGTTCTGTTTTTCTTCATGCTGAGCATGCGTCCTGTGAGTTTATGTTCATTTTCATTCAATAATCTTATGTTCCTTTACCCACATTTAGACTAGTTTGACTATGTTTAGACCAGATCTTATTTCTGTTTGTTAAACTTTATGTGATCACTAATTGTTTCATCTCCTCTGTTTCAGAGGTGAAACCATATCTCATGCCCTAAAGGCAAAAGAACACAAAAGTGGAGAAAATAAATCTATTGAACTGATCCCTTGCCTCCTGCGTCTCCATCCATCTATGGGTTTTACAATTACCAGAGTCACAACATTTACACTAACCATATAAATGTCTGTGTTAATAGAATAATGTTTGAAATATAACTGACCTTGTATCACATGAATTACCGCATTTTGAGGGACTATTTTCCCGCAGATCACTCCGCCGCTGCGTTAGCTTACAGCCACGAAGCTGATGCTGCTCAAATATAAGTTATTTTAAATGATTCTATTAACACAGACATTTATATGGTTAGTCTGGTGTTATAAGTGATTTACCTCAGGTGCACTGTGGAGTGGGTCACACTGTTTTTAATGCAGGCTAACTGATACCATAGAAATGCTTTAGCCTTGCCCTAGCCTAGCGCCACTAGACTCTTCAAATATAAGAACTGCATGAATTTAAGAACAAAATATCTCCAGACATCAACAACACTCTGGATAACTAGGAAATGAGGCCCAATGTCAAACATCCTGTAATATCCCTTTAAGGCCTCACTTTGAGCTCTTCATACTTTCTCCTGCCCGGCTCAAACATCAGGTCACATGACACAACACACAGAAATAAAGTCCAGGCTCACCGGGTCGTGGATGGTTCCTCTCCTCTCCTCGCTCCTCTCTTTACTCCTCTCTCTCTTTACTCCTCTCTCTCTTTACTCCTCTCTCTCTTTACTCGTCTCCCTCCATCACCGTCTCTCCGGTCGTTCCGATGCAGCGGCTCCTGTTTCTGCAGCGGCTCCTGAAAAATGCATGACCCGCCTCGTCCTGCAACTGGAGAAAGGCTCTGAGGCTCTGAGGCTCCGTCACACGGAGGAACCGAGTAACTGAAGCAGGAATGAAACCGGGTCAGAGCGTCGACGAGAACCTGGAACTGAAACCTCCGGCTCTCACTTCTTCTTCTCCTGAAGCGAGTCGCTCACAGTCAGAACAAACAGTCCAATATTAAAGGAACAGTGTTTTCCAGACTGAGACATGTTCTTACCTGAGCTTAGACGAGCTGATGCATACCTGTGTGGACTTTAGTCACGCACAAAGACCAAAGATGTTGTTAGCATTTAGCCTCTCCCAGTATATTCCTATGGCTCCAAACGGGGCAGACACAAAGACCACACAGGTGAGTAAGAAACACACTGGCCTGTTCCTTTAACCTGAACAGAGACTAACAGCCTCATGTGAAAGCTGTACTTTAGAAAAGGATTGTGACTTTATGCTTTTTTGTTGAACATTTTTAATTCGGCCGAAGCTAAACTGGATTAAAAGTGCTCGGTTCAGGTGGAGGTTAACAGGTTAATATACATTTAATTCTAACCAGGTTTAATTTAAACTGAGGTGAACTTTCATGTGTTTATTTATTTATTGGTTTATTTGGTCGGGACAGAGCATGTTAATAAGCCACACCAGATTGTAGCCTTGGGTTGATTTCCATCCGTCGTCCCCATGTGCACTCTCATACACACACACATTCATCCTGGCCTATTGTACATGTTTTTAGTGGTAGAGTAAACCTACGCAGACACGGACCTTCTGGCTGTGAAGCAGGAACGCTAACCCCTGCGCCGCTGTGTTACCGTGTACCTTTCAGGGTTCATATTAACAGACACTACAGGGTTAGAGGTGTTGAATCTTTACCTTTACATGTTTCAGCGCCATCTGCAGGCCGTCAGAGGTGTCACTTATCAGCTGCTCAGAGGAGCCGAGGATTGTGCAGTAAAACCAACGGCCGCTGGCTGCTCTGCTTTGTGACGATGACACTGGAGGCCGCCATTGCTGTAGTACCTCCATATAGCCGCTAGTCCCCATTGGAATCCATTGCACTTTAGACACGTTAAAAACAGCTTTAATGCCGGAGCCTAATGTTTGGAACTGTCTACAGCTCGATATTCCTCCTGTGATTACGCTGGGTTAGACACAATCAGAGGCACCGGGCTGGTTATCGTAGGAAACATTTTAGAATCTCCTACTTAATGAGGGTCGGACTGTTAGCATTGGAGCTGCGCGAGCTACACGTCACACAAGGGCGGAGTCTACAGTGAAGATCCGCCCTTATGCCCTTATTAGGAACATGCTTCGTCAGAGCTGGGGAGGAGGAGCCTGTAAATCCGCCATGATTTGGAGCGTGGTCATTATGGTAAACGGGGAGGAGTGAGGAATGATGGTCTATTAATAATATGTCTATGAGTAAACATTATAAGCTCAGATCAAGGAGCACAGACGCGACGCTGCAGCTGTGAGGTCATTGTTTTAGGAGAAGTTCCGGAGATCTTTCTGGAGCCTGGTTTGGAAAATTGTTCACAGACTCCAGAACGATGATACACTGGATCGATTCAACAGTTCTGTGTTTACTCCTTCGCTTCGTGTGGACAGGCCCCACTCACCAGGGCTGGGCCATGTGGCCAAAAATGAACATTTTATTTTATTTTTATTTTTTTAAGTCTCCTGATCTTTCATAATAAGAAATTGTTCAGAGTCCAGACCATTAATATTTAGATTCATAATATAGCCCACAATTAGGCCCATTAGAAAATGTTATTTCTCTTTTAAATATTCCTTGTCTGCTCTCAAAAGTAAAACTAAATAAGCCATGGAGTTTTCAAAAGCATTTTAGTTTTCTCATCCTCATGCCTCTGCTGTGATTGACAACAGTCTCCATGGAGACTCAAGGCAGTGTTTCCCCTGCCATTATACAGGCCGCCCCGCCATCAGCGCCCGCCCTCTCAGGACCATAGTCTTTTATTATGCAGCGCTAATCACCCATCGATAAAACCAGCGTCTTTACCAAATCCGTTCTGTAAATCCATTCCGGTTTTTATTTTATGAGTTACTACGCTTGTTCAATCCAGTCCGAGTCCGTGTTTTTTATGGATCCAGTCCGAGTTTTGCGCTCAGTGACCCAGGCCATGCGGTCGTTTATTTGAGGAGGCTGCGCCAGTAAAGATTGGAGAAACGGGGGCAGAGCTGCCACAGAGCGAGTAAGTTAAACTAGAGCCATTAGATAATAAAATTAACATTAAATCCCGCTGGTATTTTGTAAATAAGACAATCCAACCCAAGCTAAATGCAACAGTTGACTTTAGCCTAAACTGTTTAGGTGAAGCTGCATCAGTTTCACATGAAGTCACTGAAGTTAGCTCTGTTGGATTCTGTAAAAAGTCCTGAACTTAAATGCTGATTTTGTCTCTTCTTGTTTTAAGCAGAACTCAGACTTATTACATGTGTTTAATTAGATCATAAACTGTGGAACTCACTGATAAATATAAACATGAATATGAGGAAAATCCAAACACCCATGGGAAAATTAAATAATGGTCGTCTACATTAGGCTCATCTAATAGTACGTTACATTCTCAAACTTTCTCAAACTTAGTATTGTTTCCTACATCATCAAATGCTTTACAGTTACTTAAACTGAATTAATTATGTGTCATATAAAAATTCAAACAATAAATTGTTACAAATAGTAACATTTGCTAAAACACTATATTTGACCCGGCAGCGTGCACGGACCGCGCGCGTGCACGTGTAACCATACCCCCCTGCCAAACCAGTAAACCCAGGGAAACACTGCAAGGGGAAAGGGGCGGAGTTAAGCTGCTGCTGTTCCTCCGCTCAGAGCATCAGGGTGAGAGAAGAGGATCAGACTGAGGAAAACTCTATACGCACTCTGAAAACACAAGGCCTTTGTAAAGCAGCAGAGATCGTCAGAGTCTCTGGGTTTTCTTTCTTTATCGCCCAGCCCTACTATGCACCATCAGTCTCTTCAAGGTAATGCCTACGGGCCAGGTCCAGTCGACTGAAGAACAGTTTCATACACAAGGCCATCAGGAAGCTGAACTCCCTGCCCTCCTCCCCAGCTCGAGAGAAATATCATTAAATCCTTCACATGGTTTGACAAATAGAAACTCTTGAATCTTGTCGTTATCAGAGAAGAGGAAATAAAACATCACAAACTTCCTCCTGATCAGAAAAAGGATCTTTTTCTTGGTTCAGTTACTATTTATTTTGTGGCGTATTTTTCTTGGAAACGTCAGTTCGTTTGTGTTTCGTCTGTTCTATTACATCATTTAAACTTTGACACTCAGGCAGTATTTCTGAACAAGTACTTTTATACAAACTGAGCAGCGTTTCCTCGGCGAACGCGGAAACACCAAAAAAGGCACAGGGAGAAAAACAAACAAAAACAAACTCTAGAATTTAAAAACGTTTTTTTGAACGTTTTCCTTCGTCTTTTGACCCAGAACGTCACGAACTGAAAAGGCACAAACGTCCGAGTTACACACACACGGGTTTCAAAATAAAAGGAACCAACACGGACCGTCTGTTACTGTCGTCTTATTGTGAAAGGACAGAGCGAGAGAGAGAGGGGAAGTGGGCGGGGCTTCGTACCGTTAAAACGACACCAGTCTGGTATCGGAAATAAAAGTATAGAGAGACATATTAACCTCTTAACCCAGTTCGGCTTTACCCAAATCTAAACCTTTACAGCCTATAGGTCAGTGTGACGCCTCATTTGAAAGCTAAGACCTACGAGACTCATCTAAATTGATCTTTTTCATCTCGTTTTTGCCACAGTTTCATCACGTCAATTTTTGTGGCTTTTTTGACTCTTTATGTCAATTTTTGTTTTTGTTGTTCTCGTGTTGCATTTTCCTCCTCGTTTTTTTAGATTCGGGTAAAGCCAAACTGGAGAAAATGAAGTGAATTCAATGGAAAATAAGGACTTTATTATTATTAGGCCCGAGAGCCTGACAGGGTCCGGGCCTGTTGTTATTGTACAGACAGTGCGCGGAGCGCACTGACGAAAGACGTGCGCGTAGTGCACGTCCCTAAAAGAGCGCGGAGCGCTCAAGAAACAGAGCGCGGAGCGCTCCCCATGCATTACACAGTAATAACGACACTCCCGGCACCCCCACCTGTCCGGTGATATAAGCGTGTGCCGCGAAAGCGGCACATTTGTTGCTGCTCGCATGAAAAAAGGTGAAAACCACAGGCAAGGCGCAACATGGACATGAAAGCAGTCGATGACGAGCGCGACCGTGTAAAACAGTGACTGCCCACACCTCTGGTGTGGGCCCTTTATACTTGTTATTCAGCTCATCTCGAGATGTGGGGCATCAAAGTTATCCAAATTTTTGGCTAAGTTTTACGGTTTGTTTGCGGCAAAGCCGCAAACTTTACGAAGAATTTTGCGATTCATCGTAAACTACAAATGGCTCCCATTCGTACAAATGAACTCCGATTAAAATCGAAATACACATTTTTTTGACCTTTCACCCCCGGACACAACAAATGTCAAAAAGTAACATTGGGCGCGATAGCGCCCCTCTAGCTGAGAGGAAAAAATGCATTATGAGAAAAAAATTACTTTCTCGGAAATGGATGAAATTCGGCACAAAAATAGTTGATGGCATCTCGGTCAAAAAAGCCAATGAGACCCATACCGTATTTTGTACGGTGTTGCCATGGTGACGCCTGGGGCCCCCATGTTATCCTAATGGGACTGACACATAAATCTCACATTATACACAATTACAGTGCGTTAGCGCCCTCTGTAACGAGCTTGTGGACAGTGGTAATGGAAGTACGGCCCATTCGGGCCGTCCGATGCTGCTTGTGAAATAAAAAGATTTGGGAAATAAAAATGGCGTGACAGCGCCACATACAAAAGTCAAAATACATTACGCCTATGGAGAAGGGTTCAAAGTCAACTTTGTCGTAGAGCGACGGGATTCGGTACAGACATTTGTCATGTGAGGAAAAATAAAAAATATTATTGTGGCCACGCCCCTGACAAACCGGAAGTCCGCCATTTTCAGACCTATAGGCTCTGAGCATAAAATAAACGACATAAAATGCTTGGTCTCTGCAGGCACAGGAAAACTAAAGCAATTTATACAATGCTATAAAAATGAAGCAGCTTCTGGTAATTAGGAGGCGATGCTTTGTAGCGGAGGCAAATTGAATGTTACCAGGCTCTGTGAGATAGATTGTGTTGAAAATGTGATATGGATAATGGTGGTATGGTGGCATTGGCAGCATTTCCATGAGTGAGCGAGTTTTGCATTTGTCGACAAAAGGTTCATTTTTGCAGCTTGTGGAGATAACATAATGCTGCTACATACAAACATGAAAAAAAGAACAAAACTTAATATTGAATCTTGGAACTAGGGTAAGAAGAAACATTTTGAATGTTCATCTTTTTACAATATGTCTAATGGGGCGGGTAATTGAACGCATACAAATGCATGGTTCGTTCTAATTTATCTGTGACAGTATTTTCAACTTTGTCTTAAATATTAATACTCTTTGTTTTTCAACTTCTTCTTATATTTAAATGTCCACCTATATATATATATGCTTAAGGTTTTGTTTTGTTTTTTTTGTTTTGTTTTTGTATCAGTATACATAAGTCATAATATACTTTGTTGTTTATTTGAATTTTAAGGTCCGACCCATGTAAGGCATTGTGTTTTTTTTTTCCTAATGTTGTTCTTAGATTGTGATTAATATGTGAAAAATCCAACAAATAGAAAACTTTATATTGAATTGCTTTACTACTATAGTGCTTTGCTGTTTAGTGTCTTTGAGCTGAGTTGTGAAATCTTTCCAAATGATTGTAACCAATAAACGGGTCCTAGTCCGATTGACATTACAGTGATTGGAAACACAGTAGCATCAATCTGGCTTTTGTCAGGTTTAATTGCCCTGGAAGCGACATGAGTGAGGAAAAAAGGGGTGAGTATGGGGAGATAGAAAGTCAGGGCGAGAGTTAATTAAGTCAGGGGCATGAGAGAGTAACTTGGGTCCTGAGCTGGTTAAGTTGGGAACATTAGATCCTTGCCACCAAAAGTGACCATATGACTTTGAATTGAATTGAATATTTTATTTCGAGCCATATAAACAAAAATACACAGACAGCTGAATCTGTCCAAAATCTTTACCTTTCATACAACGTAATTGGACTAAACATAAAAAATACATAACATTTTAGCTCAAAAAGGAGTGGGAAGAAGAAGCTCCGTAGGTGATACAAACGGGATATTTAAGAAAAAACTGTGCTATCTGAAACGCATGTGAAACTACAATCAGAGGCAGGGGTCATTGTCCTGTCTTACTTCGCTGAGAAAAAGTGCTCTTTAGTGCTGAAGTGTAGCTAAATGGCTGCTAGTCCAAGAGAAAGTAAAACGCGTATGTGTTTGGTCACCGTCTCCTTGTGGAAGTTTTATTCTCTTTCTTCAAATATTCTCCAAAGTTACCGTACAAAACCAAAATGATGCTCCTAATTCCACCGTGTTTAGGCTGAGTGCTGCAACAGCCTCCACACTACCATCCATAACACACATCTGATCTGAAGCAACTACGAGTCGCAAAGTAAGACAGGGATTTGATTGGCCGAAATAACACGCACTATAAATAAATAGTTTACTGTAAACTATAAAAAAAGATGACCATGAGGGAAATTCTGTAAAAGTTATCAAATAATAGGCGATAAATCAATAGCCTACAGCATATAATAATATCAGAAATAATAAATAATATTAATAAAGTTGGAGGTTAAACAGGACAATGTAGATTCTAGCCAGTAGGCTATACAATATTCAAATATAAATATTGAAAATAAATTCACCCAATAAAACACTTCACATTTTGAAAAGCCCAGTATTTGTCACTGTTAAATTATGAATCATAATAATCAATTACAACCATGTGATCGGATCGGCAATGATCAGTATCGGCCGATTAAAATTTAGTGATCGGTTTAAAATATCCTGATCGGTGCACTTTTAAGTAATACAACAATTAAGTTGGTAACATGAATACATGAAATGCATTACATTAAGTCAACATTCATAAAATGCTACACTTTATAAAACAGTTTATAATTTTTCATTCCTATACCCATAATATCACCATGTTAGTATCAACAGACGGACAATTGTCCACGTCTTTGGTGTCACCACACGGACAACCAGAGACTAAAATCCATCCTTAAACCGTGCACTGCAGACCCAGTGCCAGGGTGGCGCTTTCCAATTTCAATGCCCGATCACGTGAATGCAGGCTGATTGCTGGTGTTTCTTCACAGGAAACCGGTGATAACTTACTTTGTGTTTGTGTACCGGCTCGTCTCAACAAATGTAGTCAAATACACAACAACTGTCCGGGAACGCTCTAATTTCCTTTGAAAAGACAAACACATAGACCAGTTCCATTGACAGCTGCTTTCTGAACTCCGGGGGAGTTGTGCGCACGCGTGAGTCATGTATGCATAAATTACGAAAAGGGTATTTTCCCTTTGGACAGGTAAAATGGACACAGGGAATAACAATAATGACTGGTAACAATTTATAGAGATCTGAATTAGAGTGTATCCTTGTAAGAATTATTTTACAGATATCCAGAATATTTATGTGTGTGGAATGTTGAGTGTGGAAGCAGTCAGCTATTTATTCCCCACAGCACAAAAGGCTGCATGAACATAGGCTATTCCTATAGGTATGTAAATTATCCCAGCTCTGCCCTACCCCACCCAACCTGTGGACACGCTCTCAACACATTCTTAACATGCTATGATTTCATCACACTGATGCACATCAGTGGCTTGAACAGGTTGTGAAGAGATTGCGATTTAAAAAAAGAAGATAATTTTACACAATGTCCCTTATTATACAGGGCATCGGTGTTGTGGGACCAGTGCAGTCCAGTTTATTGTTGAGGGACACACCCAGGTTCTTGAAATCGGCAAGTCACAATGTCCTCTCTGGATGTGTCTCATGTCCTTCTCCCTAAGTCAATGGCCCTATGTTTTCAACTCAGAGTTGGACAACCTAGAGTTCAGGTTTGACTCAGAGTTTGTTAAACGTGCTGTGTGAAACGGCCCCAGATATTAACAGGTAAAGTGTGTTTTGAAACAGAAGTGAAGTGGCCAGATTTCTCAGGTGATGGCCCTATTTACAAATGTATAGATGCAAATTGGCTTTACTTTAGACAGCAAACCAAGCTGAAAAAAGCTTGTTTTTACACCAGATTCAACCTGTTTGTCCAGTTTTAGGCAGCCTAGTTTCACCCCTTCCTCACCATCTGATTGAAGTCAGGGGGTGAAAGACCTAGACTGGGTATAGCCATATCAGGTTTATTGCAGGCATCAAACAAGATCCATTCAGTTTTATCATTGTTTAGATGGAGGAATGTTTTATTAAATTAGCAATTGGCATCATGACAAAACACTGGATATAGAAATCCTAACAATAGTAGGTTAACATGCCAAAGGAGAAAACTTGACATCCCTTGGCCCGTGGGGATATCACATGCCAGTTGCCTCTCCCTTCAACGCTATGACCTGGTCGATGACTTTGTCCAGATGGTCTATATATTTATTGCAGTCCTGGGTTGTGAGTTTGTTTCGCCAAAAAACTCTATTGCACAGATCAGTGCGTCTTTGCTCGTGGGTTTGGCCTCACAGCGAATGAATTGTTTCATGGACGCCCACACTAACTCAATGGGGTTCAGATCCGGCGACCTTAAAGAAAAGACATGGACATGTCAGCACTGTTAGCCTATTTTCTGATACAGTATGTATTCATCCAGAATATATATATATTTAATATAGATTATTAAAATACAGTAACTTACTCTGCCGGTGTCGGTACCCAGTTGATCCCTTCACTTTGAATGCAGGCCTTGACACTTTTTGCTGTGTGTATTGAATCGTTATCTGAAAAAATCAAACAGGACAAATTAGGAGACAAATTAACTTAATCATTAAACAAACATTAGTAGCCTAATCATCACCACGTTGCTTTTCTCATAATCATGCTGAAGATTTGGAAAACAGATTGTTAGCCTACCTTGGAAGAATCTATGTGTCGACATACGGAAATGCTTCCTTAAATATGGACCGGCAGCTTTTGGATGATTTCTTCCGCGTAGAAGTGTTGATCCATTATACCTGAGGGTTTAAATAATATGTTAGCATGTAACAATTTATTTTGCATAGCCTACTTTGCATGCATTGCTTTCAAACTTCATCACTCACCATCAAAATGACCAGCGGACCAGGTCCACATCGCGAAATCCCACCCCAAACATGCATTTTGACCGAGTGCTTCACAGTGGCCACAGTTGACTCGTCAGTGAAGAGAACATCATCAAACTTTTCACCAGCAGCCTTCCATTCTTGAGCTTGGATTACACGCAAGTCTTTGTTATTTCCTCGGGTCATTGGAACAAATCTGTAAACAGAATTTATCAAAATGTTACTATAAGAAGGACATGTTGACTGCCCGATTATCACAATAAGTAATTAATAAAGAGACGCGTGTTACCTGGGCTTCTCAAAGTTCCAGCCAAGATTCCGGACTGCCTTTCTCACTGAGTTTAACCCGATTCTTTGGAGAAGCTCTTTTACTTTTCTTGCTGGTAGTTCATCATCTGTTCTCAGGATGGAGTCTATTATTTCCATCACCTGACTGAAAGAGACACATTGTTTCAGTACATAGTTTGGTAAAGCCTGTTGTTATTTTTGTGAACATGTGAAACTTACAAACTTGAGTATACAAAGAATAAAAAGTACATTTACCTTGTCACTTTACGTGGCTTTCGTTTCTTCTTCTCCACAACAGCACATCGGCAATGACGCTGGATAGTGCTTATGGAAGCTCTTATTCCAGTTGTGGCCAGGTGTTTGGCGATAGTGCTAGTCGTCCAGCCTTTCTTCCGCAGGGTCCTGATGAGCTCACTGACTTCTGCGTTGATCACAGCCATCTCTGACATCTACTGTAAATAGGCCATCAGTTGAACCCTTATTTATCTTGGGGAGTGGGCGTGGACTTTTACACACACACCCTCCCCCCAGAGGTGTGAATGTACCCAAGTCATGTAAGCTACATGTACTTTATTATAGACTACAGTAAGCCTATTGAAAGTAATTAGCGAAAAGCAGTTTTAATAGCCACATTAGCGCCTCCATTAGTTCTTGTGAGAAATTACGGATCATCATTCATTCAGTGTTGAAATGAATAGTTTGATAAGTTGATAGAAAGTGTCAACTGTTAAGAAATAGCACACTTCCAGAAAAAGAAGAAAGGGGGCAGGACGACAATGAATTAATTTAAGTAAACGAAAAGAAAGATGTAGCCTATCAATGCTGATATTGCAGCAGTGTTTAGGCGTTTTTGTTTTCAATTCAAAACAAAAAGACTGCAAAAAGATGGCCCTGTGTTTTTGCAAATACCTGTCCTCAGCTGCTTTGGTTATGTCAATGGCTATTCCTATAGGTATGGAAATGATCCCAGCCCTGTCCTACCCCACCCCAAACTGTGAACACACTCTGAACACATTCTGAACATGCTATGATTTTATCACAGTTCATAAATTCTGATGATCAGTGTCTTGAACAGGTTGTGAAGAGATTGTGATAAAAAATAAAAAAAAGTTTACAAACTGTCGAATATGGCAACAACACGGGCATTACCAACTGTCAAAAAAAGGTTGACATTTATAAAATACAGTAAAAATATCAAATTTCACACATTTTCTTCCAAATGAAACCCTGATGTCACAGATTGAGTGATTTTATGCCGTATTTCAATGAGATTTAAAAATGGAAGTTTTCAGGGTAAAGTCCATTGGAAATGCCTTATTTCCATTATATTCAATAGGAAAAATACAGTGATTTTATTCATGTGCCAACAATGGGAATGAGGTCCAATCTGATGAAAATCTATAAAAATGTTCAAATTCATTCTTTTTCTTCCAAATGAAATGCTGACATTGTAAAAAGTGAAGTTTTAAACGGCTCTGGAAGAGCAAAGAAAAACATGTGTTTATAATGGAAGTCAATGGGGCTGTTTCAGCCGCTGCCATTTTCAAATAAAGAATCGTCCACTACAGAAAAACTATAAATGCATCAAATCCATTTCACTTCTCATGTGACACAAACAAGGCTCTGGAAACAGACAAAGCCTCAGCTCTTTACATTGTATTATTCTAAATACAATCCCACTTTTGTGTTATTGTGTAACAGTTTTTTTCAGTTTTAAGTTTTGAAACTGGGATTTTTAGGGTTAAAATCCAGAAAATTATGACATGTTTGGTAGTTTTGGAAAAGTTTCCAGTAGCTCATGGGATTTATGCAAAAAGAAGTGGCTGTTTTTAGGCGTGTACATTTTTGTACACTAGGGAAATGAACATATGGAAAGTTGTAAATCTCTCACTACAGAAAAACTACAAATGCATCAAATCAATTTTTGCTCATCTTTGACAAATCCAAGGCCCTAAAATCCACCAAAGCCCAGCTCTCTACTATTCATTATTATAAAGATAATGTGTTTTTTATGTTGTTTTGTAACACAACTTCAAAGTTTTTGTTTTGAAACTGGCATATAAAGGGTTAAAAACCCAAAATAAACAACATGTTTGGTAGTTTTGAGAAGGTGAGAAGTGATTCTTCAGATTTGTGAAAATATTTTTTAAAAAGATGAAAGTCCTGTAATTAGAAACAGTATTCAGACATGTAGAGCAGCTCCTTCACTGTTTTCACTGCATATGTTTTACCTTATGTTTGCATTTAGAATTTAAAATGCAGACCTACATTTGTGTGAGTGAGGCTCCCCCCTCCCCCTCCGCCGCTGATTTCTCAGGCCCTATATACAAATGAATAGATGCAAATTGAAGCCATCAGAGTCGTCAGTTTGGACCTAAGGGTCACCTGACCCTGCTCCAGGACTTCTGGGGGGGTGTCGAAATCCCCGGGTTTTCTAGTGTTAAATATTTTATTTCTCAAGATTTTAATTGAACAAGATACCGAAGGAAAATAAAACAAACAACAACAGTAACCCAGAGGGGAAAAGAGAAGGGAAAAAAAAGAAAAACGAGGGGGGTGGGGGGGACCACAATATAAATTAGTTTTTTTTTTAAAGGAGGGTACAATCAAACACAATATCTACAGGTGATAGAAAGACAGAATTATGTTCCTGAATAACATTGTTTCAGCACCAGATCCTCACCACTAGGGAACTTGTTGATCCAAACTACAGCCTACACAAGACGAGCAAGGATAAAATAAAAAAACGTTTTTTTAAAAATTATATAATTATTTTGATTATAGAATATTTTATTTTAGAATATTTTTATTTTTAATATTTTTTGTATGTGAAACTTATGATATTATGTATATTCTATATATATTCTCTATATGTTTTATATATAGAGGCCTATACATATATAGGGCGCAAGCTAGTCTACTTTAGGTGAAACTTTAATCCAACAATAGAACTACATGACCATTAAGCTTTATTTTAATCTTGGCCTCAATTGACTCTGTACATAACTTCAAATCATAGCAACGCCGCCCAAGAAGTGACTTCCTGTTTCAATCCAGTACACCAAAATAAAAGCACACAGCTCGTCTCATTGATTAGTTCAGCAGGTACTTGCAACATTACAAGAATATAATTAAATACACACATATTTAAGTGTTTTGTCTATTAATAGTTAGGCAGAAAGACAGTTGAACTAATGAACTGCTGAACTAATTAATAAGATGGTGCTTTTATTTCGGTGTGCTGGATCGAAACAGGAAGTCACTTCTTGGGCGGTGTTGTTACGATTTGAAGTTATGCACAGAGTCAATTGAGGACAAGATTAAAATAAAGCTTAATGGTCATGTAGTTGTATTGTTGTTGGATTAAAGTTTCATCTTGAAGTAGACTAGCTCGCGCCCTGATTTACTAACTCGTGACCCAAGTTACTATCTCTTACCACCAAGTTGGGCCCCGAGTTACCCCGGCCAACCCCGATCAGTTTCTTATCTGGCTCGTGAGAAACTTATTCAAAAGTAAAGTCTGTACTCGTTACTCTTGAGTACATTTCTTTGATATTATGTTCCAGCATTTCCGATTAACAAGAGGCTTTATTATTCATGCATCTTCTTCAAAGCAAACTATTTTTACACAAGACACTTCCATAACAAGGTTCTATTCACAGTCAGCGCGCAGGTGTGACCTCCTTTTCCCCGTGTGACTATAGAAACTAGCCTACACTTCGGCACTCGCAAATGAACATACCGATTCTGCCAGAGAACTCAAGCCAAAAGTGACTTTGAACCGGGTCCATTTGGGATTCGTCGCCTTCACACTAAAATGCACTGTTAATTTCTTTATAAATAATGGCTAATTATTTGGATTACTGTCTCCAGCTCTCTCGTGTGTAAATCCAAATCCCTGTGAATGTCCATCCATCCATCCATCCATCCATCCTTCCATCCATTATCTATACCGCTTATCCAATTCAGGGTCGCGAGGGGGCTGCAGCCCATCCCAGCTATTAGCAGGCGTTAGGCAGGGTACACCCTGGACAGGACGCCAGTCTGTCGCAATGTGAATGTCTGTGATATGATTAGAAATACAATTTCTTCCATGGTCCATATTCAAGTGCCCTTTAAAAATAAAATAAAAAATACTTTGAAATGTTTCATTGCCATAAATATATACAAATACCTCTTGTGCTTGAAAACCACTAAGACAAAGGAGATCATTGACTACGTTTACACTGCAGGCCAAATGTGGACCAAATCCGATTATTTCTAAATCTGATTTTTTCCAGCTGACAGTCAAATGTGATCTATACCAGACTCCAGTATAAACACGCAGTGGCCCCAATGTGGCCTCGACGTCACTTGCATGCGCAGTTTGATATAGTGTAAACAAAGGAAGTTGACCAGAGGAGAAGGAAGGTGCTACTACATGAAAAAACAGCTACTCAATTAAATAATTTAGTACTAAAATTATGGAATGAGTTTATTTAATTGGTCAACAAGTCATAAATAATATCAAATGCACTTTATATTCTAAATACAAACATAAGGTAAAACACATGCAGTGAAAACAGTGAAGGAGCTGGTCTACATGTCTGAATACTGTTTCTAATTACATTCAAACGGATTCGAAACCACCTCCTGATGTGGCCCAAATCGGATTTGAAAAGACCAGATTTGAAGCACTTTGGAGCGTTTAGACTGGCAAAAAAAACATCTGATCTGTGTCACTTGAGGGCGAAAAAAAAAAAATCAGATTTGGTGTGTAATGTAAACAGGGCCATTGACTGCAGGAGAAGGACACTGAGACACATCCAGAGAGGACACTGTGACTGGCCCAGTTTCAAGAACGTGGGTGTGCCCCTCAACAATAAACTGGACTGGACTGGTCCCACAACTCCGATGCCCTGTATAATAAAGGGCCATAGTGTAAAATTATCTTCTTTATTTTTAATCACAATCTCTTTCACAACCTGTTCAGACACTGATATTAACTGAAATTCCTGTCCTCTGGACCCAGGTGCAGTGCCCCCTCCTGTGGTGCCCACTAATTGCCTCATTGACATAACAAAAGCTGAGGACAGGTATTAGCTAAAATCATTTGGGTCAGTTGACCAGTCTCTGGATTTTACAGGTATAAAAAGGTCAAATGACACCTCTCTGGGTTTCTAGTGTTAACATACAAATATAGACCAAAATGTAAAATAAATACATAGTTTTTTAGGCCCGAGCGGCCTGCCGTCGCAAGGGCCTATTGTAATCGCAACGCAGTGCGCGGAGCGCACTGTAGCTAAGTGCGCGGAGCGCACGAAAAACAGCGCGAAGCGCTGTCCCCAGATCAAAGTTAGCCTCACCGTCTCCAAACAGTGCACTGCCCCAGTAGATACGTGATACCGTGTGATACTGGATACTGTGATACTTGAGATACCTGAGATATCTGAGATACTGAGATACTGTGATACTGAGTACTGTGATACTGAGATTAACTGAGATACTGTGATACCTGAGAATACTGGAGAACACTAAGATACTGAGAACATGAGATACTGAGAACACGAGATACTGAGAACACGAGATACTGAGAACACGAGATACTGAGAAGAGATACTGAGAAATACTGAGATTACTGTGATAACTGAGATACTGAGATACTGTGGATAACTGTGATAATGGTGATAACTGAGATACTGTGATACCTGAGATACTGGTGATACTGAGATACTGAGATAACTGTGATACTGTGATACTGTGATACGAAGATAACTGAAGATACTGAGATATGAGAATACTGTGATACTGAGATAACATGAGATACTGAGGAACACTGAGATTACTGAGACACGGAGATACTGAAGAAGACGAAGATACTGAGAAGAACGAGATACTGAGAACATGAGATACTGAGATACTTTGATACTGAGATACTGTGATACTGTGAACTGTGATACTGAGTAAACTGGTGATACTGGAAAGAATACTGTGATACTGTGATACTGTGGATAACTGTGATTACTGTGATACTGAGATACTGAAGATACTGAGATCTGTGATACTGAGATACTGTGATACTGAGATACTGTGATACTGTGATACTGTGAATATCTGAGATACTGAAGATACTGTGATACTGTGATAACTGAGAATACTGAGATACTGAGAATACCTGAGTATACTGAGTACTGTGATACGAGATACCGTGATACTGAGATACTGAGATACTGTGATACTGTGATACTGTGGATAATGTGATACTGAGATACTGAGATAACTGAGATACTGAGATACTGGTGAATACTGAGATACTCTGAGAACATGAGATACTGAGAACACGAGATACTGAGAACATGAGATACTGAGACAGAGATACTGAGGAACACGAGATACTGAGAACACGAGAACTGTGATCTGAAGATACTGAGAATACTGAGAATACTGTGATACCTGAGAAACTGTGATTACTGTGAATACTGTGATACTGAGATACTGTGATACTGTGATACTGAGATACTGTGAATTACTGTGGATACTGGAGATACTGAGATACTGAGATACTGAGATACTGTGATACTGTGATACTGTGATACTGAGATACTGAGATACTGAAGATACTGTGAATACTGTGATACTGTGATACTGAATACTGATACTGTGGATACTGTGTATACTGTATGATACTGTAACTGAGTGTGATACTGAATGATACTGAGATACTGAGATACTGAGATACTGTGATACTGAGATACTGTGATACTGTGATACTGTGATACTGAGATACTGAGATACTGAGATACTGTGATACTGTGATACTGATGATACTGAGATACTGTGACTGATACTGTGATACTGAGATACTGTGATACTGTAGATACTGAGATACTGAGATACTGTGATACTGTGATACTGTAAGATACTGTGATACTGAGATACTGTGATACTGTGATAACTGTGATACTGATGATATACTGAGATACTGAGATAACTGTGATACTGTGATACTGTGATACTGAGATACTGTGATACTGTGATACTGATAGATACTGGTGATACTGAGATACTGAAGATACTGAGATACTGTGATACTGGTGATACTGTGATACTGAGATACTGTGATACTGTGATACTGAGATACTGTGATAACTGAGATACTGAGATACTGAGATACTGTGATACTGTGATACTGTGATACTGAGATTACTGTGATACTGTGATACTGAGATACTGTGATACTGGAGATACTGAGATACTGAGATACTGTGATACTGGTATGAGATACGTGATACTGAGATACTGAGAATACTGAGAACTGAGATACTGAGAATACTGTGATACTGAGATACTGTGATACTGAGATACTGAAAGATACTGTGATACTGTGATACGGATAGATACTGTGATACGGAGATACTGAGATACTGTGATACTGTGATACGGAGATACTGTGATACTGAGATACTGAGATACTGTGATACTGTGATACTGTGATACTGTGATACTGAGATACTGAGATACTGAGATACTGTGATACTGAGATACTGTGATACTGAGATACTGTGATACTGTGATACTGAGATACTGTGATACTGAGATACTGAGATACTGAGATACTGAGATACTGTGATACTGAGATACTGAGATACTGTGATACTGAGATACTGTGATACTGAGATACTGAGATACTGAGATACTGAGATACTGTGATACTGAGATACTGTGATACTGAGATACTGAGATACTGAGATACTGTGATACTGTGATACTGAGATACTGGATACGGAGATACTGTGATACTGTGATACTGTGATACTGTGATACTGAGATACTGTGATACGGAGATACTGTGATACTGTGATACTGTGATACTGAGATACTGTGATACTGTGATACTGAGATACTGTGATACTGAGATACTGTGATACTGTGATACTGTGATACTGAGATACTGTGATACTGAGATACTGTGATACTGTGATACGGAGATACTGTGATACTGTGATACTGTGATACTGAGATACTGTGATACTGTGATACTGAGATACTGTGATACTGAGATACTGTGATACTGTGATACTGTGATACTGAGATACTGTGATACTGAGATACTGTGATACTGTGATACGGAGATACTGTGATACTGTGATACTGTGATACTGTGATACTGAGATACTGTGATACTGTGATACTGTGATACTGAGATACTGTGATACTGAGATACTGTGATACTGTGATACTGTGATACTGAGATACTTGATACTAGATACTGTGATACTGAGATACTGAGATACTGAGATACTGAGATACTGTGATAATGTGATACTGTGATACTGAGATACTGAGATACTGTGATAATGTGATACTGTGATACTGAGATACTGAGAATACTGTGATAATGTGATACTGAGATACTGTGATACTGAGATACTGAGATACTGTGATACTGTGATACTGTGATATTGTGATACTGAGATGCACCACCTTTGTTCAGGAATGACAGAAATGCGTCTGAGTCACTGGTGTTATGAAAACACTGGGCTTAATTTAACATATAATTCTCCCTTATTTTAATAAAATACTGTTCTTAGACAAAATGGTTATTGTTTAATTTACTAAATGCAAAATTTTCAACAGTTGACCAAATGTTTAGTTGCATTATTGCCTTGTTTCCTTATGTTTGTCTTTAAAACACCAATGACACAAAAACTTTAAATACAAATGTCCCTCATGTAAAGCTGAGGGGATCGAACATGTTCTGGTGATTTTATGTGAAAATATTGCACTTCACTGTGATGAACAAAACTGAAATAAATGACCATCACATTTAATCCCAACGCTGTATTTGTGTGCAGTCAGACACTTTCGCGGGTTTGCCATTAGGGGGCAGTCTTGTCAAAGCCTTGCTCGGAAGTGTCAGTCTGGAAGGAAAAATGAAATTTGAGGAGGAAGTATCAGAAAGCCTGACAAAAATAAAACACGCCATATCTCCATTCTAGTTTAGGATGGAAGTAAACGGTTTCACCTACTGAGAGTGGACAGCGTGGCACTCAATGTGTTAATTAAATGAAATAATAATAATAGCTCCTTTTAGCTCCTTTTACTTTTGTGTAAAAATAAATAAATAATAATAATAACAAAATGGATTCAAAATAGATGTGATTAGACTTTACGTGGATAAAAATGTGACATAAATGCAGCGACAACACAACCCCAAAAGTCCCGATCAGTTTTGCAGGGCTTAGCTTTCAAATGAGGCGTTTCAGATTTGGGTAAAGCTGCGCTGTAGAAAATGCGCTGGGTTGGTAAGAGGCTGTAATATAATGTTCCAAACAGCAGAGGGCGCTGGGCCTAAATGTGCTGCGGCTCCGGTCTGCGGCAGCTCCTCCTTCTCCCTCTCCGTTTCCATGGGGACGGTGTATGCATGTGACGCACGGGCTCGCGCAGCAGCAGCATTCATCTCTTAAAGCAACACAGCCGAAAAACCACAGAAGACGAGCTGTAACTTAGAAACAAATCCTTCAGGTCGTCTCACACAGACATCAGGCCACATCAGCCAGACCACATGTTATATTTAGCATGGAGAAGTTAAAGATATTTCATTTTTCTGTGTTTTGAACATGCACTATAGTGACTTTGGGTCAGAAAGTTGGGAATTAAAGGGTTAAACATTTATAAAAGTTATAATATTTTTATATGTCTGGAAAGAGGAGAGTCAGACCTTCAAAACAAAAATAAAACTTTTGAAAAATATCAATTGTATCAGTTTTTTTAGCCTCTTAAAGTTTCAAGCACATTTTGGTGTCGAAGTGACGTTAACGTAACGTTTTTAAAGGTGTGATTTAAGGGTTAAAAGTGTAAATAAGTTTAGGAACTAGCATTTCACAAACAGAGCATTTCATTAAAAGTAAACTTTCATTCATTCAGATGCTCCAAGAATCCTGCATCTGTAGCAACTGTTCTAATAAGCTACGATTTCCTTTTCCTGCTGAACTCTGAAACTTCTCTGCAGCGAAAATGACCATTTGTTATAAATGAAGCCCTTTTATATTTGTTTATTTGCTGATTGGAGTAAAATGACCGTTTGTTATAAATGAAGCCCTTTTATATTTGTTCTATTGCTGATTGGAGTAAAATGACCGTTTGTTATAAATGAAGCCCTTTTATATTTGTTCTATTTGCTGATTGGAGTAAAATGACCGTTTGTTATGAATGAAGCCCTTTTATATTTGTTCTATTTGCTGATTGGAGTAAAATGACCATTTGTTATAAATGAAGCCCTTTTATATTTGTTCTATTTGCTGATTGGAGTAAAATGACCTTTGTATAAATGAAGCCCTTTTATATTTGTTTCTATTTGCTGACTTGGAGTAAAATTGACCATTTGTATATAAATGAAGCCCTTTTTATATTTGTTCCATTTTGCTGGATTGGAGTAAAAAATGGACCGGTTTGTTATAAATGAAGACCCTTTTATATTTGGTTCTATTGTCTGATGGAGTAAAATGACCGTTTGTTATGAATGGAAAGCCCTTTTATATTTGTTCTATTTGCTGATTGGAGTAAAATGACCGTTTGTTATGAAATGAAGCCCTTTTATATTTGTTCTATTTGCTGATTGGAGTAAAATGACCGTTTGTTATAAATAAAGCCCTTTATATTTGTTCTATTTGCTGATTGGAGTAAAATGACCGTTTGTTATGAATGAGCCCTTTTATATTTGTTCTATTTGCTGATTGGAGTAAAATGACCGTTTGTTATGAATGAAAGCCCTTTTATATTTGTTCTATTTGCTGATTGGAGTAAAATGACGTTTGTTATAATGAAGCCCTTTTATATTTGTTCTATTTGCTGATTGGAGTAAATGACGGTTTGTTATAATGAAGCCTTTTATATTTGTTCTATTTGCTGATTGGAGTAAAATGACGGTTTGTTATAAATGAAGCCCTTTTATATTTGTTCTATTTGCTGATTGGAGTAAAATGACGTTGTTATGAATGAAGCCCTTTTATATTTGTTCTATTTGCTGATTGGAGTAAAATGACCGTTTGTTATAAATGAAGCCCTTTTATATTTGTTCTATTTGCTGATTGGAGTAAAATGACCGTTTGTTATGAATAGAAGCCCTTTTATATTTGTTCTATTTGCTGATTGGAGTAAAATGACCGTAAAAAAAAAAAAAAAATTGTTATGAATGAAGCCCTTTTATATTTGTTCTATTGCTGATTGGAGTAAAATGACCGTTTGTTATAAATGAAGCCCTTTTATATTTGTTCTATTTGCTGATTGGATAAAATGACCGTTTGTTATAAATGAAGCCCTTTATATTTGTTCTATTTGCTGATTGGTATAAAATGACCGTTTGTTATAAATGAAGCCCTTTTATATTTGTTCTTTTTGCTGATTGGAGTAAAATGACCGTTTGTTATAAATGAAGCCCTTTTATATTTGTTCTTTGCTGATTGGAGTAAAATGACCGTTTGTTATGAAATGAAGCCCTTTTATATTTGTTCTATTTGCTGATTGGAGTAAATGACCGTTTGTTATAAATGAAGCCCTTTTATATTGTTCTATTTGCTGATTGGAGTTAAAATGACTGTTTGTTATAAATGAAGCCCTTTTATATTGTTCTATTTGCTGATTGGAGTAAAATGACCGTTTGTTATAAATGAAGCCCTTTTATATTTGTTCTATTTGCTGATTGGAGTAAAATGACCGTTTGTTATAATGAAGCTCTTTTATATTTGTTCTATTTGTGATTGGAGGTCAGTCTCAGTGAGGGCTGCTGCCTCAGTCTCAGACCTGACTTTGCAGAGATCGGCCTGCGCTCCTTCCTCTCTCTGTCCACGTCTCATTTCTCTGATAAACTGGAGCCTCATTTGTCCTTTTTCTGCAGGTAAGAGCAGAAGACACAGAGCTCCACAGCTTTAGAAACCCCAGATCTGACCCTTTATGACACAAAATGACACTTTCTTAAAAAGATGAGCTCATGGCACGACTCGGCCGAGGAAGTAACGTTTATTTCTAAAACTCTTTCACAGATAAAATCACAAAGTGCTGTACAAGAGAAAAGGTAAATACAAACAATATAACAATGTATAAACATCGCTATCCCCACTAAAACATGTATAATAGGCCCATCTGAACCAGGACTTTTTCATCAGGAACAATGAGAAACAGACAGAAACACAGAGCTGTAGTTCTACTCTGTCACAGTGATGTTCCTCGGTAAGATCTTCAGAGGAACGTCCTCATCTAATGTGGCTAAATATGGTCTCAGTCCCTCAGGGAAGACTCTGTGAATGTGTGGAGGTCTGTGTTTGTGTCGAGGTCAGTGAAGGTCAGTGTTTTTGTGTCAAAGTCCAGCTTCACTCGGACTCTCTGCAGGCTTCTTCTTCACTGAGAGACGTTTACCTGGGAATAGGTCTGAGGGAGAACGGGCTGAGTAATAACCAAAAGAGAAACGTATGAACCAAAGTCCCTCCTCAGTGTCGTCTCTTCCCTGACAAACTCTCTCACACCCACAAACCAGCTCTTATTCTCCCCGACCTCCACGTCCAGCTGTGAGTCCTGAGACAAACCTCTCAGATCCAAATACATCATAGTAATTTCCTCTTCTCTCTGGATTCTGTGGGACCTCCTGTTTCTCTCCTCGTCTCACTGAGCTCAGATCTTTCAGACAGGATCATATGGGGCTCTGCAGTGTTTGGATCCAGAAGCACAGGATAGAACTGCACCAGGCTCTGCATGTTCCTCCAGATGTTGAAGCCAGGTTGCCCAGATGTTTGGCCTGGGTCTATCAGAGCTCCTGGTCCCATTCCTCCACCAGGGGGCGCTGCTGCAGCCTCTTTGCTGCAGTCTTGTACTGGAGCAGGAAGGAGGCGTCTGCTGCTCTCAGCAGCTCTCTGTCTCTGAGACGCTCTGGGACACGGCCTCCATGTCTCTGCTCACGGCCGCCATCATGTCCTTCATCCTCTGAGTCTTCTGCTCCTCTTCCTCCTCAGAGCCTTCATCCTGGACTCTTCCTCCTCCCTCAGGAACTGGTGCAGCTTCTCAAACTGAGCTCTGATCTGTGTCTGAGCGCGTCGGGCCTGGGCTGTGATATGAGCCTCTGAAAACTCCAACTGTGCTCTGCTCCGAGCCAGACTGAGGAGACATCAGAGATTAGAAAGAACCAGGACCTGAAACATCAGAGAGAGTTAGAAAGAACCAGACCTGAAACATCAGAGAGAGTTAGAAAGAACCAGGACCTGAAAATCAGAGAGAGTTAGAAAGAACCAGGACCTGAAACATCAGAGAGAGTTAGAAAGAACCAGGACCTGAAACATCAGAGAGAGTTAGAAAGAGCCTCCGTCTGGAGAAGGACAGGCTGATGTTCTTCTGCTGCAGGAGACACACAGCTCTGTGGACACGTTCCACTGACTGGAGCAGCAGGAGGAGGAGGTCTCTTACCTTCAGGTTCTCCTGTAGAGGTGTGAGGTCTCTTACCTTCAGGTTCTCCTGTAGAGGTGTGAGGGTCTCTGACCTCAGGTTCTCCTGTAGAGGTGTGAGGTCTCTTACCTTCAGGTTCTCCTGTAAGGTGTGAGGTCTCTTACCTTTAGGTCCTCCTGTAGAGGTGGAGCTCTTACCTCAGGTTCTCCTGTAGGGTGTAGGTCCTTACTCAGGTTCTCCTGGAGTGTAGTCTCTTACTTCAGGTTCTCCTGTAGAGGTGTGAGGTCTCTCCTCAGCTGCTCTCTCAGCTCCTGAGCTGCCTCCTCGATGGGTCTGAAGCTGTGGTCTTTGTGAGTCCTGGAGACTCTACAGACCAGGCAGATCAGGTCCTGATGGTCCTCACAGAAGAGCCGCAGCTTCTCAGAGTGAAGACTGCACTCAGGCTGTGCTGGAGATGGAGATGTTTGTCTTCTCTCCTCTGTGAACGTCTCCACCAGGTTCTTCAGGGTGAGGCTCAGTGGAGGATCCATGTAGATATTGCTGTTACAGACTGGACAGGTCTTCAGGGGTTTGTCCTTCCACCAGTTCTCCAAACAGACCTTACAGAAGCTGTGGCTGCAGATCAGAACCACAGGATCTCTGAAGAGCTCACAGCAGATGGAACAGGTCAGGTCCTGCTCCAGTCTGGACGCCATTTTGGATCAAACTGAAACCACAGAGAGAAAGAACACATTTATGGATCAGAGAATCTCAGGCGCTGTTTCCATGGCGATAGTCTCCAGGAAAACGCAGCCGTCTCGTCCTCTCTCGATCTGCTTTTATGTAAACGACGACGTATCAACAAAACACACGCCTAACACACGCCTAACACACGCCTAACACACGCCTGACACACGCCTGACACACGCCTAACACACGCCTAACACACGCCTATGTCGTTGGTCTTGTTAGTGTCAGAATACGTGAGTTCTTGGTGCTCGAGTCACAAAAGGCAGTGATCCCCTTCCTGGTTATTTCTGACACAGGCCACAATGGCTGTGTCATCTGAGAACTTCTGAACATGACAAGTGTCAGAGTGGTACTTGAAGTCAGACGTATAGATGGTAAGAGAAAAGAAGCGAGACAGTTCCTTGTGGAGCTCCAACATTTCTCACAACAGAATCTGAGGTGGTGTGGCCAGGCCTCACGCACTGAGGCCGGCCCGTCAGATAGTTGTGGATCCATGTGATGAAGGTCCGGTCGACCCTGAAACCCTCCTTTTGTTGAGGATGTCTGGTTGAATTGTGTCAAATGCACTTGAAAAATCAAAAACATTACTCTCACATATCCACCAGATCGATCCAGGAAAGAGTCTCTCCAATAGCCTCCTGAGAGGCAAACTGGAGTGAGTCTTGTGCATGCTGTACCTGAGGCCTGAGAAGGTGCAGGACGAGCCGCTCCAGTGTCTTCATGATGTAGGAGGTCAAGCCACTGGGTCTCAAGTTTTTTAACTCTTCACACCAGTGACTGGTCTTTGTTTTTAAAGAGTGAAGAGTCTTTTCTGTAATAAAGACTAAATCCTAAACTGATGTAAACAGAGTGGTTCTTCTCTCGGCTCCTTCGGTTCTGCTGCAGGTTTGAGGTTTGGACGTTTAGATCCAAGCAAACAGGAAACAGACGATAATCGACAAACGACACGAGAAAAGAACAACGGCAGCTACAGCTGCACATCTGTATGAGGAGGTTGTGTAATGGAGTCAATCTACTCCAGTCCTGTACTAGTTACTTTAGTTTATTGCTTTATTTGGTAGGGTGGTACTGGAGTACCCGGAGGAAACCTACGCAGACACGGGAGAACATGCAAATCCACACAGAAAGGCCCTGTCCAGTGGGAATCAAACCTGAGACCTTCTAGCTGTGAAGCACGAGCTCTAATCACTGTACTAGCGTGCCGCCCGTTATGGAGGTTCTGTTTACTCGAGTAGTATTTGTGTTGAGAAAGATATGAATGCATCGGTTTATACAGCGCTTTCTGGACACTCAAAGACAACACTTTCTGCTCCGCTACATTTCTATAAAGCAGGGCAAGGCAAGTTTGTGTCGTGGAGGCAGATTTTAATCATAAAACATTGTATTTTCCACAAGTTTTTATTGGAAAGCAGAAGATTTGCCTTTAAGAGATTGAAACAAGCCAATAACATTGATTTGAACAGACTTGGGTGTGTTTCCATGCATTTCAGATGGGAAAATATTGAAGAAATGTTCCTTACAGGCTCACGATACTTTCTGGTCCCGACCACCAGTTGAGAACCACTGTTTACATTATATATGACAAAATGGGCTGTTTCGCCAGGAAACTTTAAACATACTGACACTATTTCTGGCGTTTTTAAAGTACTTTAACAGGTATTTGATCCCTTATTTGCATTAATAATATTTCTCAATATATCTTAGGGGCCAGGAGGTTCTGTGCTGGGGGCGGATTTTGGCCCCGGGCTGACGTTGCCTACCCCTGCTATAAAGGCTCCAAAGTCCAGAGGAACAGGAGGCTCTCGTCAACACAATCTCATTCCTGTTGTGACTGTGCGCTCAGGAAACTCCAGCTCTTATTCAAACGAGCTTTCTCTGACTCTAGACTCACCTCAGTCCAGTCGCCGCACTCTTCAGTCTTCGAGTTCTTTCAGTTCTAATGAGTCTTCACAGTGAGTGCAGTATTCACAGTGAGTGCAGTCTTCACAGTGGAGTTGCCTGATCTTTCACAGTGAGTGAAGTCTTCACAGTGAGTGCAGGTCTTCCAGTGAGTGCAGTTTCACAGTGAGTGCAGTCTTCACAGTGAGTGGTCTTCACAGTGAGTGCAGTTCTCACGTGAGTGCAGTCTTCACAGTGAGTTGCAGTCTTACAGTGAGTGCGTCTTTCACACAGTCGTTCTGCCAGCAGCTCTGTCTCTTCTCTGTTTCCTGCGTCTGGGGACAGGGCGTGTTCCAGTGAAGGAAGGGAATATTATTATGTATCTTATTTGTATGCGTCTTTTCATATGACACAAGTCCACACCCAAAGCGCTTCACACATTTTGAAAGGGAGGGGGTTCATTCACTCCATGCTGTGGTGGTAACCTACATATTCAGGGGTGAAAGTAAGCACAGGTACGGTCCGGTTATGCGCACCGTTAAATAGATTTGCGTGTAGGGTGCCGTCTCCAGGAAGGAGAGAGGTGCGCTCTCTCACACTTTACGCACAAAAAGGTATCTGCCAATAATATACACCGTGAGCTCAAACGCGTTGAGTTCAGCACTTAAATGAGAGTATAGGACTCGGCAGGACTGGATCTCATCTGCTTGTCCCTGAACTTTTCTGCCACCCGCCCAGGAACGGCACAGTTTTGCCTGCGGGCCACCCGTGCGTCTTTACGCATCAACAGAACAGAGCCGTCAGCACAACGGCTCACGCGCTCCTCCCAAACCCCTAAAAAAAAGCCTGTCACCCGTTTTTAGAATGAGAGTTCCCCTTTACGGGCTTCTTTTGGCTATTTCTGGTTTTCCTTCGCTTGGACTTTCACAGCGTGTTTGTTTACCTGTGAAAAAAGGGAGGAGACAAATCCGCGCTGGCTCCGCCTTCCTTCCTCGCTCTCGAATCTCTCATCTGCAGTTGTGACCGCGTCACAAATTGTCCTGTTTATTTCCAGGTCTTGGGAAATGTTAAATCCTTTACCAAAAAACAGTTAATATTTCTAAAGGTTCCCTGATTTGTCAAGTAGCATAATAAGAACTGGGAGCACTTCCTGTGCCTTACAAAATTAAAAGCAAAAAAGCCTTTGTTGTGAAAGGCAACATGACATACACGAGGATTAAGATGAGATTGCAAATACTCCTCTATCTCGGTTTGATTTTCTTTTCCAAAATCGTTTTGGATATTTGTTCTGTCCAAGGGACGACACGTGTAAGTAAATGTTGTGGAAATTTAAAAGAAAAATACATTGTTTTATGCTGCTTGAAACAGATCTGGTTATGAAAACAGTGTTGGAAGTAATGAATACATGTATTTAGAATTTTAAAATACTCATTTTTGGGTAACTGTATTTCAGGTACAGTTACTGATTTACAGTAATATTAAAGGAATACATCAATGTACTGTTCATTAATTTCAGTTTTAATCATAACATTAAGAAGACCAAAAAGTGTTCAAATGCCGGGTGAAAGTTAGCTCTGTCCTTGGGCTCTGCGGCATTTTGCAAAGTGCTTCTTTTGCCATTCCAATTAGTGGTAAAAGTTGAGGTGACAGACATAGTAACGCACCTACATCTTCTTAATCATATGCTGTATTTATGCTTAAAACTTATGAAATGAAAACGTGAGTATTCTAAGTATTCAAAATACAGTACATGTTTGGACAAGCAGTGGAATACGTTACTAAAGTTTCTCCCAAACTGGCTATATTATTATTTATATATATATAATGACATAGTACCTGGCT